>APFE031115785.1:52337-115727 GCA_000404065.3 Pinus taeda | reverse complement strand
GGCATGTATAATATGTATTATAACATTGAAAGGAACATAATGAAAAATCAAGCCGGTAGTCCCGGCTTTGGGATCCAGGGGAAAATCTCTGTGTATATGTGTTTTATGTGTTATGCTCTCGCATTGTTTATTTTATGTGTTTTAGAATTCATATGCAAATAATTTTTGTACGGGGTTAAAACCTACAACTTTCTCCTTCATTACCTCATTGACTCCAGCACCAAGGTACAAGAAGGAAATTCATAGTAGCTAGCTCACCATGGCCTAATCAATATCCTAGTAGAATAAGCCCTCCATACCCTTACAATCCCTATAGCATGGGAAGTTTTCAGAGATATGACAGTTGAGGATGACATCAAGGCATTAACCTATGATTTCAGTCCTGCTATCAATGAGGAGGGATAACAGTTGGGAAGAGAAGATGAAACCAGTGGTGACATAGCATAGCAAGAGAGGAAGGAGGAAAGAAAAGAAATAGTGGAGGGGAGAGTTGAAAAGATAGAACAGGAGTTAGAAAAAGAGACAAAGCAGGAGGAGGAAAAAGAGACAGAAGAGGGAGAAAAGGAGGCAGAGAGTGAAGAGCAAAGAGAAGAGTCCCCTAAAACTTTGGAAAGAGAAGCAGCAACTTCCCTCACTGCCCTCGGTACACCAGTCAAGTAGAACCAGAAGAGGAAAAGAAAAACCTCCATGTATTTCAGGGCAAGGAAGAGTACCAAAATTAAAACAGGAAAACCTCAACCCTCCTCAAAGACTCCCATTAACATTGAAGATTCACCATCTTCCAAGGTGAAAGAATCTCCTTCCAAGACACCCATAGCCTATGAAAGGAGGACTACAAGATCTTCTACATGGGAAGCAAAGGCAATTCTACAGGACCGCAAACCAGACCTGCAAGAGGCTAAAACAGTCCTACAAGAGACACTGTCCAAACTACAAGAGACACAAAAACTTGAGGAAAAGATAGGAGGAAAGCCATAGGTGAAAGAGGAAGCACAAGAGCTACAAGAAATGACCCCCAGCCTAATGTTGACTCCTATTAGAGACTACTTAAGGGAGGTAAGATAATCCCATAGAAATTGTAATTCCACTGTTTTTCGAATTGGAAAAAGAGAGAGTGAGAACACATAGGTGGATGCAGATAGCCAATTCCAAAGGAGTTGAGGATATTGGCCACATGGAAGACAAACTCAGGGAAATGGGTAGGAAATTTAGTGCTCTCAGATACAAAAAAGGCATTATAAGAAGCCACCTTGAGAATGAGAATGAATTACTAAGGAGGAAGCTGCAGGAAAAAGAGACTCATTTGGCATACATGGCCAGCTTATCCATAGAAGCATTACAATGCAGAACACCAGCCAAATCTTATGGCATTTATCTGAAGGATCAATGGCTTCAATTTCAAATAAAAACTTTGGCACAAAGAGCCATAATGCCTTTCCAAGACTACATGTAGTTCATGGATTTGTGTGACTAAAGCACCTCCGAGGAAAAAGCAAAGATGGTAGAGTTCTATCTACACAACATGGCCCTCACAGACTTGAATGTGTGGGACCCCAATGCCAAGCTAGGGGATCTGCAATTAATGTCCATGGCGTCACGGATGAACCATGAAGAATTGAGGGAAACAAAAATGAAAAGATTGTTAATAAAAGAGCAGAATGAACCATTGATGATAAGATTTGAGCCATCATATCCTATGGCACTCATTAGCACACACAACCTGCTTTCCAATGACCCTCAGATTGCCCCTAAATATCTAGCCAATCAGGAACAAGCCATTGCACACTTTGAAGATATTCTTAGGCTACTTGGGGATGACTGTGTGCATGTGTGCATGAGAAGATGGAACACCCTACCCCACAGCTTGCAAATTAGAGAATACCATTCCCCCATGAGGTTGAAGGAGGCATTGAAAAGAGAGCCAATGTACATGCGCTCCATGCAAAGGCTGAAGGTCAATTGGATTGGCCTCAAACTGAGTCCTCCACTCATATTAGGCATGTTGGAAGGCAGAAGAGAAGAAGAAGAGAAGGAGCAGTGGAAGGGCATAGATAGAAAAGCAAGATTTAATGGAGAACATGAGCAGACCACATCAAAAGCCTGGAATGCTAGGGAGGCCACTAGGGCCATGAAAGATCAAGAGATTGACTAGGTTGCTCAGAGGATGAGCAACACCTTCAGTAGGGGGGTGATGATGAGCCTCATAAATGGGTAATTATATGGGATCATTTTACCTCCTCAACTAGTCAAATCAACCATTCTCTTAGCTTATTGTATCATTTCCTGATTATATTTATGCTTATAGGGTGAGTTGAGTTAGTTATTATGCCATGTGGTCTAACATGTATTTAATGCAGATTATTGATGGATTTCAAGGTCAAAGTCAAGGATATAGTGGTCAAACTATAGAAATAACTCAAAGTAGACAAAGGAGAGGACTTATAGGAGGGAATCCCCCTCATTTATTGCTCCTCACTTCGAATTCCCCTTCATTCAGCTCAGAGTACAAGCAGCTGAATCATGCACTAGAAGGCAATCGAGCAAGTGAAAGATGATTGATAGTTATCTCGAGTTTTCGGAGCCAAGCCTCTCTGATTTTAAAGAATTTGTTGGTAGCTTCAGATGTATAAGTAGAGAGGCCTAGGGCCTCACTAGGGTCGACTTTTTTGCTTGTGAAAACTCTGCTCAAATTTCGAGCTTACTATTTTATGACAGTTTTATGTAATCTTGTTATTTTTTTATAATGAAGATGGAATCCTTTTTGAGCTAGCACTGAGTTATCTCAGAGGGCTAAAGCTCTTGGGTTAGGGCCCAATCCAAGTAGCCAAGCTTCTCTTTACTTGTATTCGTATGATTTACTTTAGTTTGTAGATTAGTTTGTTGTTACATGTATTTCTCTTATGGTTAAGAATAGGTTTCTTTTGATGATTTAGTGGCTTGCTTCCATTTGTGCTTTCTGTAGCAGGTTAAGCAGTGATCAAAGAAGATGCAAAAGGCTATAAAAAGTTCCATGGCCTCTCTTCCTCCCTCTAGGACCATGATTTGAGGCAAAGACTCTCTTGCTGCCCCAAAAACACAGATTTTCCTCATTCCTAGGACTTCTAGTGTTTGCAACTCTCTAGTAGGTTGATAGTCCAGTTTTTCTTTTCTTTAGATATTCTTATCATATTTTCCTGATTTGAAATATTCCTTTTGCATTCCTCCCTTTCTTACGGCATTTCCCAGCATTTTCTTCTATACATCATAGTTTAGGCCATTTTAATGCAAAACTTTGTTTTTCCTAGGATGCACTCATTTCATTGGTTGCTTGATTTTCTTGGTTGAATATCAGTTTCTATGTAGCAGATATCTTCCAGAAGTAGGACAGATTACCATCAATAACACCCTCCATCTGATCCATGCCCTAGTTTCCTTCATTTTTCATAGAGCTTCTTCCTCTCTCCTTGAGAAAACCCAATCATATTTCTCTCTCCTGGTGATTCATGGTAGACCTTAGGTGCCTTAACACCTCATTCCAACTTTCATCCACCTTTTCCACCCACTCTCACACCCTCAAAATAGCTAAAATTGCTCTCGGCCTCCTCCTATAGGCCTCCTGTAGTTTCCCTGTTTTCCTCCTGTAGTTTTCCTGTGTCCTCCTGTAGTTTTTCTTGTAGGCTTTCTTTCGAAGGCTGAGTGTGGGAAAAGCCTCCAGAAGGCCACCTAAGACCTCCTAGGACCCATCCATACCATCCTACATCCTCCCAAGCTCCAAAACCACCCTCTAACGCCACCTGTTCGTTGCCACACTCACACACAATAAATTAGATACATGTTAAATTCACATAAAAACACATAAAAATCCAAAAATATCTTGCTTATTTACTTCCAGAAATAGCATGGTTAGATGTTATTTACTTCCTTGAGTAGGTAATGGCATTTCTTTCATGGTTTTCATAGTGTTTTTGGCAAAAGCATAATTAGCTTGTTAATTAGGGTTTACTAGGTTTTGCTTTACATTCCAATCTTTCTCCTTTCTGCAGTTAGAATAGCATCTATAGAGTAATCTTCCTTTCCTTTTATCAAACATAGAGCTTCTTATGAAATCCATAGAAGTTGGCTTGAGCTCCTATTGATCTCACGTCGGCTGACCAAGTGACAACCTGCAGTGAGAAATAGTACTTGTGCATATAGCACCGACGCTTCCAAGTTTGTTACGAACTACTGTGTTGATAAAAGTAAAGTTGGCAGCCTAGGAGTTGCAGCATTCTTGCTACAATACTAGTGCTCACCACACCCACCAGCACAGAACCACTACTCCAACTTAGCAGGCACCCACTTTCTAGAGGCCACTACTCCATAACTCTATGTGGACCTTAATTTCATTCATTTTCAAACTAGATTACCAAAAAACTATGCTCAATAAGATTCAATTTTGTAATATCATACCCTAGTAACAAGATAGTCTCAATAACTCAAAAATAATTTTATCATTAGTATAAACAACCAACAGCAATTCTTAACCAACAAAACTCATCAAGCATGCAACTTATGGCCATACTAATCCTAACAACAAAATATTGCATATAATGAACACATCAAACCCTCAATCAGGTGCATAAAACCATTATGGAATTATTCCATATGCACCATCAACCCTACAAAAAAAATAACAAGTAATACAATGGATGCACTCCTCAATCCATGCTCTATTATCAAATTATGAAGAAACACTCTTTGCCACTGATATGATATGCAAACTGATATTCTCTTCAGTACTCTGCTATAGGAATTTGATCTACTCATTCCACTATCATTTGCACTCATAAACTAATGTATCTTTGATCACTAGTATGGCTAGAGAATTGTTCATCTCTACAGACCTCTCTCACTCTCAATCAAACTAACCGGCCATATCTCATATCCAGAATGAGATATATATAATGTGTTGGATGAATTCTACTTTTGGATTGAGTTCATAGGTGCACAAATTTGATGAAATTCATCCATAACCATCACTCTTTGTGCACTAAATTCATTTACACCCAATGGAGGAATTTTTCAACCTTAACAAATTAATGTAGAAGCTTCTAAGTATTACCAAGTTGAAATACTTTTGATGTGTGTGATGAATGCAGAGAAATTATCATGTAGATCCACAAACGCAAGGACAACACTATCCAATCTCGGTTAAAAGGTTTATAGACGCACACATGTAACTAGAAAAGATCAGTTGAAAGCCTTCAGTTTCCTAGAGGACTCTCCTTCCAAGTGGTTGGGACAAAGCATAAGAGAAAACAAGGGATCCCCTACTCAGAAATTTTTTCAGTTACTTGCACGTCTTCATCAACACTTGTACACACCTCCAAACCTCTACCATACTCTGTGAGACTTCAACAAGTGAGTTAATCATCGCAACCAAGTGCCACCGCCAAGTTGACCCAGAAGCCAACAAGACAAGGGTTGACATGAGCACAAAAAACCATCTACTCTCCTCAGACACCTACACAACTGGAAACACTTTTGCACCAATTTGTAGCTCCTCTACAAGCAAACCAATTGGGCTATGACATCAATTGATCAACTAGGCCAAGCATCTCTGTGACTAGTCATGTACATGAACATGAAGACCTAGTATTTCAAACTCATCAACATTTATCATCATCTATGACACCTGTAGGAGCATCAAAAACTTTTCCAACTACCTTCGGCACCTATAAAAACATCAACAACCTTCATTTCTTGCACTAGGAAAGAATATCCAACACATATCTACTCAACCTCTAGTTCTTGCGCTAGGTAGGAATATCCTGCACTAGGTAATAACCATGTTGACATCAATGCATCATCTATACCATCATAAGGTATCACAAGGTTGACATTAATGAATCATCTAGACTATCATAACCCATGCATAACCAACCATATGCAACACATGCTACCTGCAACAAATCAAACATAAGCATGACTAATCATCTGCAACACATGCTACAAGGTTGAAACCAATGCCAACACAAACTAGCTGCAACCATTAAAACCATAATCCCAACACATTGGTTCTAATATCCTAAGAGTTTTTTAGGAATATAGGATCAATTCTAGAATTCATGACCATTTTAATGCTACTTTTATATCTTTAATTCCAAAATCTACTCCCCTAAATCCTTTGATGATTTTCGTCCTATTTCACTCTACAATTACATCTACAAGGTTATTGCCAAAATCATCACAAATAAGTTAAAGATGATCATGTCAAAGAATTTATCAAATGAACAATTTTCTTTCCTAGAAGGGAAACAAATCCGTGAGGCTATTAGGGTTGCACATGAAGGGCTCCATAGTCTAAAGACAAAGAAGTTAAAATGGTCAGTCATCAAGATTGGTCTTTCCAAGGCATATGACAGGGTTAACTAGATATATCTTTTCATGCTTACGACCCACCTGGGCTTTGAGGTACCCTTCATAAGCTTGATCATGAGTTGTATTACATCTCTCTTTTCGTTTTCCCATAAATGGGGTGACAACTTCTTTTTTGCATGCTCAAAGGGGCTTGTGATAGGGTTGTCCTCTCTTGCCATTATTATTTATGTTATTCATTGAAGGTCTAGGCAAGCTCCTATCTAAAGACAAAAGAAGGAGGGTCTTCAGGGCTATCATTGTGGTAGAGAAATTTTGTGTTGCCCATCTATTACTTGTGTATTACATGCTTCTCTTCTCTGATAGACCCCAGCGGGATGTGGCATCCATTAAAGAGTCTCTCTCATTGTTTGAAAAATACACTAGTATATAGGTAAATTAGCATAAATTATCTCTCTCTCCTATTGGTCTTTCAAGGGATGAACGAATAAATGCACAAAATATACTCTCATTCCAATATAACATTTTTTTTTAATGTATAAAATACTTGGGCTTTCATCTAAAGCCAAATAATTACAAAAATATTGATTGGCCCTGACTCCTCAAAAAAATTGAAAAATAATTAAAATCATGGAGTTTTAGGTGCTTGTCCTGTGACAGCAGATTAATCCTTACAAAATTTGTGCTTCAAGTTATTACAGTTTCTTGGTCTCCTTTAACATGTATCCCAAAAGGCATTCTCTCTTCTGTTCACAAAATATGTTGTAGATATTTGTGGATAGGGAAAAAGGAAGGTAGGATTTTTGCATGGGTCAAATGGGATAAAATATCCCTACCAAAGGAATAGAGAGGTTGGGATTTAAAAAATATTCACCTCTTTGCAAAGGCTCTGGCAGAAAAGGTGGGACGATGTATGATTTCTACAAGAGGCCTATGGATAAAATTTGTACATTGAAACTATATACACCATGCACTATTGTGGGCTGGATCTGATCCCCACAAAAGATAAACCAAGTGTCTCAGTAATTTGGAAGGTTGTAATTCACTCTGTCTAGATGCTTGAAAAGGGACTAACCTAGAAAGTAGGAAACATGGATTAGGTACGAATCAATGTTGACCCATGGGTAGGTTGTGGGGATATTTTTGCTTGTCACTGGAACTAATTGATTACATACACACGATCAGGAGGCACACGGTAGCTCAGATCGTTGATCATGTAGATCGTTAATATGGAGCTAGGGTGGTATGATGCTTACCATCTTCATCTTCCCCAAGAGTATATGGAACAATGGCATCAATTGACAATAGCTTTAAACTCTTATCATGTCTACATAAGTGACAAAGAATACTTTTTGGTTTGGGAACATTCTCAAACTGGAGAACACACTCCAAAAACAAGTTATTATTTTCTCATTGATGACAAAAAACCAGAAAATATTTCATGGTGGTGGAAAAAGTTATGGAAGATTGAATGCCATAGAAAAGCATGTCTCTTCCAAAGGTGCATTTCAGAAAAAAGAGTTCCAACATAAGATAACCTTAATAGGAGAGGAATTATTGGTTTGATTTGGTGCCCATTATGCAAGAAATAAGACGAATTTGTTATTCACCTTTTCTTTCATGTCCTTTTGCACAAGCAATATGGTCATCAATTAAAGCATCATTGGGTATTACAACCATATGGAACGGAGTATCATATTCAGAGGATTAGATCCAAACTAATGGAAGAATTCTAATACAAAGAAGAATCGTTGTTTTCCCCTTCTTGTCTCCTATGGAATATGGTTTGCACAGAACGATGAAATATTTCAAGACAAAACAAACATTCCTAATATAGTGGCTTCCTAGTCTAAGGCCATTTTTTCTACACTTTCATATTTTAATCCTCCTCTGCGAACTCACAACATTATTGCAAAATTGATTGATAGTTATTTTCCTTGGGCATACTTCGATGGTGCCTCTCCTGCAAATAACACATGTGGGGGGGGAGTTTTTTTTGTACTTATCACAAAAACATTTCTACAAGCTTAAGAGTAGGATGGGACAAGGAACAAATAATTTCTCTGAGCTTATGAGTTCAAAATTACTTTTGTTGTTTACTATTGAAAATGGTGTTCATAGAATACAGATTTTTGGGGACTCAAAGAATGTAATTAATTGGTTCAATGACACTTCTAGATGTCACATGCACACACTCTGCACCATCATTGAGGAGATCAATATTTTAAAACAATCTTTTGACTGCATTACCTGCTACCATATTTACAAGGAATGAAACAGGAACATTGACACCTTACCTAAGGAAGGTGTTTCTCAGAATATGGGAACATGGAAAATCACAGAGCACATAAATGGATAGGAGCACACGTTTTCCCATAGGCCCTTGTTAGAGGGAATGCATAAAGATATATGATACTACTACTTTTTTGTTGGGCTCTTGGTTGATATTTAAATCTATGCTAAATGAATTGAACAGTGTTTTTGTCTGTTTACAACACCTATGTATTATTTTGGTTTTTAATTTTTCTCTCATAGGATGATGTATAGTTATGAAACTTTTATGATGTATATATGTGGACTGAACAGTCCAAATTTTGACAGGACAACAGCAGCTCTGGCTGGAGCTTTTTTAGTGCAATGCATGCACATACAAAATGTAATTTTCTATAAATAATGAAAATTATTATTTTTTCTTGGTGGATGAGACGAAAGAGGCAGGGGCGGAAGAGAGGAAGACCATGTTGAGGGTTTCTGTGCGTGATTTTCTCCATGGATGGTGGTAGAGGAGGGAGCTCCACTCCCTCCTTCAAATAGGTAGTGGTTAACAAGGGCAAGACTCCCCCAGGACCAGGCAGAAGGAACAAGCTGGAAGGAGGAAAAAATAGGGAAGAGGAAACATAAAGTAACAAGAAGAAGGAGAATGCAAAAAAGACGAGGAAAATGACAAAAAACAAGGAACAAAAGATAGGAAACAAAAGGGACCTTGCAAACCCAAAGCTGAAATCACTCCTAGAGTAATCTTAAATAATCCAAAGCTGCAGGCCCACAGGGAGCACATGCAGACTTATGCAATCATATGCAAATTCATGGGAATATGGCCCACGGAAAAGGCTTTACAAGCATGGATCAAAGACAAAGACAAAGTGTTTACAAACATTGAGGACAAAGACAAAGTGTTTGAAGGTGGGCCCTACTTCTATGCAGCAGCAGGGCTCTATATGTGGCTGTGGATGATGAACTTTGTGCCGGAGCGGGAAAACTTTACCTTAGTCCCGGTTTGGGTAAGACTCTATTTGCTACCTTTGGATTATTGGCAAATAGAATCACTAATAGCCATAGGCAATAAATTAGGGAGGTATGTCAAAACTTCTGAAGCCACAAGAAGGGGTAAATATACCTCCTTTGCCAAGATTTGTGTCGAGATGGACCTATTGGGAGCACTTCTGGATGAGGTCATATGGGAGGTTCATGATGAGGAATGGGTGCAGATGGTCGACTACGAGCATATTCCATTTAGATGTCGAAAATTTCATGAACACGGGCACCTTCTTGGAGACTGCCCTCTCAGTAAGGCAGAGAACAAAAGAAAACCTAACACAATGAAAGAAACAGATGGATTTCACGAAGTAGCGCACAAAGGTAAAAATGGAAAAAAAGGCCAAATCAACTCCAAAGAGAAGACCAAAAAGGGAGGCTGAATCAGTTCCATGTTCTTGAAGAGGAGGAAGATACAGCAGTTGAAAATCAAGTAATGAAGCATGGATATGATAAGCAGGAAAAGGAAGAAGAATAGGATCAGGAGCAGGTAAAGGAAAAATAGAAAGGGATCATGATGAGTGAATCAGAGAGGGATATGGATCAGGAAATGACCCAGAGCGAGATGGAAATGGAAGACAATGAGTTACAAAAGATTCTTGACAAAGAAAACCTAGATCTAGAAGGGTTCATGAGTACGGGAACAATGGGTGGGGTAGAATCTCTACCACAAGAAGAATGCAATCGAATAAATCAGTTATCCTTTTGGAAAACTTAGGCAAAGATCTTGGTAGAAGATAACAGCATTGAAAGACATGGCAACCATGGAATGAAAGCAGTAAAATCAACTCCAGGATTAGCTCCAAGAAACCCAGGGGAAAAAGGGGGCAGAAAAAAGCAAAATGAGCTTTTAATGGAATGTGGAAAGCTCATGATAGACTCAGGTAAGATGAAAGATCTAACCAGTTACTCCTTCACCAATCTGTAATTATGAAGTTTACAACTTGGAACATAAGAGGTCTAGGAAGCAAAAGAAAACAGAGAATGTTGAACAATAGAATGAAACAAGTAGCTCCGGAAATAATTTTTGTCCAAGAAACAAAATGTTCTATTCAAAATATAAGACAAATCCATAGTAAGTGGCTCAACAGATATAAGTTTATAGAAGTCAAAGCAGAAAATACAGCAGGGGGTATCCTCATCCTCTAGAATCCCCAAAAAATAGGTATTATTGATGCGAAGGCATCAAGGAATTATTTATTAGTTGTTATACATCTTGTAGGAGACATGGACACTTATCTTGTAAGGAATGTTTATGGCCCTCAAAGGTTAGATAACAAAATCAAGTTTATTGATTCCTTAGTGGACCTTCAAAACAGATTTGCAGGGTTACCATGGGTTATAGGAGGAGATTTCAACATGATCAGATCTCTCTCGGAGAAGAAAGGGGGTACAAGAGCACTAAACAAAGATTCCTCAGCTTTCCAATGTTTTTCAGAAAACATGAAGCTGGTGGACATTGAGACAAACAATGGTCTTTGCACATGGAACAACAAAAGAGGAGGGGATTCCCAAGTGGCTTCCAAGCTAGACAGATTCATTATCTCTAAAGAGCTCATGCTTCTAGACAAGGAAATAATAGCATATATTCTTTCTTTTGGAGGCTCAGATCACTGGCCGATTCAAATGGAGGTCAAGGGCATTGGCACCCCAAGAAACAAACCATTCAGGTATGAAAATATATGGCTTTCACACCCAGATTTCGTCAGCAACATTGGAAACTGGTGGACTGAAGACCTGCAGATTTAGGGATGATCTATGTTCCTACTACATAAAAGATTAAACACATCAAGCAGAAGCTAAAGGAATGGAACCAGAAGGAATTTGGAAATATTTCACAAATAAAAAAAATTATGGAAATCAAAATCCTAGAGTTAAATCAAGCTTTGATCAAGAATAGCTTTGACAAAGACAAAAATGATCAAGCAGAGAAATATCACCAAGAATGGGAAAGCCTGTGTAAACAAGAAGAAATTTTTTGGAAACAAAAATCTAGAGTTCTATGGCTAAAAGAAGGAGAACGCAATACTAAATTTTTCCACAGATATACCATTGTGAACAAAACTCACAACAGAATCTCTTCGATCAAGGACGAGAATGGACAAACTCATCAATCCCATGAGGAGATAGAAGTAGTGTTAGTAAAGCATTTTCGGGACATTACCAAGGAAAAATTTTCAGGAAGAGAACCTTTCAGTAAGAATTTAATTAAACACATACCTAAACTGGTATCCAGAGAGGATAATTGTAATCTCAACAGACCTGTAACTGAAAAGGAGATTAGTGAGGTCCTCAAGGAAATGTAAAATGGCAAGGCACCAGGTCCAGATGGATTTAATGTGGATTTCTTCAAATCCTACTGGAATATTGTTAAAAGGGATATTGTAGAGATAGTAGAAGACTCCAGGTGGAACAAGACCATTTTGAAAGCTCTCAATACATCCTTTATTGCCCTTATTCCAAAACAGGATAATGCTCAAACACTAGAGAGATATAGGCCCATCGCCTTATTCAAAGTTGTCTACAAAATAATTTCCAAGGTGGTGGCTAACAGACTCAAACCCCTGCTACCCACGCTTATATCCGGGGAACAAACAAGGTATGTAGAAGGAAGAAAAATTCTGGACAACATAATTCAAGCTCACAAGGTGGTTCACTCATTAACTTGCAACAAGAGAGCAGGAATGATCATGCAATTGGACATAGCCAAAGAAAATGACAAAGTGAATTGGATATACATCAAAAAAGTGCTCACAGTGTTTGGTTTTGATCATAATTGGGTCAGATGGGTCATGGCCCTTGTAACCTCATCCAACTTTTCAATTTTAGTGAATGGCTCTCCTTCTGAACTTTTTCTCCCTTCCAGGGGTCTAAGACAGGGAGATCCGCTCTCTCCTTTTCTCTTCATCCTCATGATGGAAGGGTTGGGGCAGTCCATTAAGCATGCAAGAGTAACGGGAAGAATTCAAGGACTCCAACTTACGGAGAATGGGCAAGTTCTGACTCATCAACAGTTTGTAGATGATACCATGTTACAAGGAATTCGCACAGTCAAAGAAGCACTTTCTTACAAACAAATTTTGGATGACTTCACGAAGGCCACAGGTATGGAAGTAAACCTTACCAAATCAAAAGTCTTTTTCTTTAATACTCATATTGCCATCCAGAGAAATGTCTCCAGAATTTTAGGCTTTCAAAGAAAATCCCTTCCCTCTAAGTATCTGGGAGTTCCCCTTTCAGCTAAACCCCGACACAAGAGTATATGGGATCCATTAAAAACTAAAATGCAAGACAAGGTCAAGAAATGGACAAACAGGTCTTTAAATTTAGCTGGTAGACTGTTTCTTACTAATGCAGTTCTCCAAGCTATCCCAATCTTCATGCTATCAACCCTCCCAACTCCAATGGGAGTCTTGCAGCAATTTCAGAATATTCAACGAGATTTTCTTTGGGGAAAAGAGGAAACAAGGAAAAAATGGGCTTTAGTCTCATGGGAAAATATCTGCAAACCCAAGAACCAAGGAGGCTTGGGTTTGGACAACCTAGAGATTCTCAACAAGGCTCTAGGAACCAAACTTTGGTGGAGGTGGGTTAAGGATCCTAAGGCTCAATGGAAAAGCATCTGGAAGGAAAAATATGCCAATGCCTGGTCGGCTTCTGATATCATATGTATGTCAAGAATAGTGAAAGGCTCCCCCATATGGAACAAGGTCTAGGAGAACAGAGAAGTGGTTCAAAAAAATAGTTTCTAGGAAATCAGAGAGGGATATCTAGCACTTTTTTGGGAGGACAAGTGGCAACAGGAACCTAATCTACTGAAGGAAGAATTTTTAGGCCTCAAGCAAGAGACTGACAATCAAGGATTAGTAAAGGTGAAAGACTTTTGGGAGAACCCGCATAATGTAGGAAAGTGGAGAATCTGGAAAAAAATTGAGGGCAAAGAGGATAGAAACCTCAACATTAAATCAAAATCCCTTAAGAGACTGTTGGATCAGAGAATAATTTTAGTAACAGAAGGGCGGGACCAACTGAGATGGGGTAACAACAAAGAGGGCAACTTTAATATCAAGGAAGCTAAAGATTTTCTCCTTGATCTGGAACCCCAAGCTCTTAATAAATCTTGGCAGAAGATTTGGAGGCACAAAGGCTAGATGAAAATCAAATTATTCATGTGGTTAGTTCACCATAGGAAAATTTTAACCTGGGACAACCTTAAAAAAGGGGCATGTTGGGACCCTCCAGATGTCATCTCTGTGAGACCCAAGAGGAGACTATAGAGCATCTTCTCAACAGTTGTATTTTCACCGACAGGATATGGGATTTTTTTACCAACATCTTCAAACAGTCTGATAGAGACAAAGAAAGTATTGTTAACACTCTAAACAATTGGAGGAATAATTTTTGTGATAATGAAGTTCTCAACTCTGCCTGGGATCTCCTGCCGAGCTTCATTATATGGAATGTGTGGAAAGAAAGGAACAAAATAATATTCAAAGAGGTAAAGACTGCCTCACTTAGCCTGGTGGAGCTTATCGTAAAACAACTTAAGGAGACAGTGGGCACCACAGTTAGGAATCTCCCCAAAAATCCTCCCTCAGCAGAAGAGTTAAGAATCCTCCAGTTGTTAAACATGCAGGGGCTTACTCCTCAAGGTCTAGACAGGAAAGCAAGCATCAGAGATAAGGTGGAGGAATTATGGCATCCTCCCCCTGAAGATTTTTAAAGTACAACATTGATGGAGTTTCCAAAGGAAACCCCGGGGAGGTTGGTTTTGGGGGAGTTCTAAGGGATGATATAGGTAGCATAATCGCCCTCTTTCATGGACACTTAGGAAAAGCCACTAACAACATGGCAGAACTAATGGCTTTGGAACAATGCTTAGAATTTTTGATACAGACCAATTGCCAAAACATCATAATAGAAGTGGATTTAGAGTTAGTCATAAACGCAGCCAAGAGAATCAGTAATGGAACAGATCCAGAAAAAGTCACAAAACACTAGAGGTTAACTTGGGTTCTTCATAGAATTCAAGTGCATCTACAGGAACTTTGTACTCTCAGATTTATTCATGTGAGGAGAAAGGCCAACAAATTGGCAGACATTCTAGCCAACCAAGGTGTCAGCTACAAGGACAACGCAATCTTAAGGAGGTGGAATACAATGGTGCAAAGCAACCTGAAAAAACTCTGCCATAACCAGGCGAAGGAGGACAAAGAAGAGTATAGAAGCAAAATGATAGAACCCAACTAGTAATGGTCATTTGTCAGAGGGCTACACCAGATGGGACAAAAGGGTACACAATGGAAGGTAAGCCAAGGTTAGCGGTAAAGTGGACCACTATCAAGACTATTCCCAGTGATGGGCGAAAGAGTTTCCTGGACCAAAGAAAGCAGCAACTAAAACTTCTGCATCACCCTATTTTTTTCAGTTACTGAAGTCAAAACCGCCTCTAGTGCGGTTTCGAAGCGATCGCACCGCTTTCATGTTAAAAGTGGTTTTAGTTTTTTGGCAGCGATGCCATAGAGAGCTTGACACGTGGTGGAGGGCCCGGTCCAAAAACCACTTTCCCCGCGCCCTAAAGGTTGACGACTTCGGGCGTGCGATTTTCTGCTCAGTCATCCGCTGGCGCAAGGTAAATCAGCGCTCAGGATTCAACGAGTAGTTTGGTGGGGCCCAAAGGTTATTTGCTTACCTCTCTTTGGTACGCGAGTTAGCTCGTCCGTTAGATCAAAGAATGATTGAACGGTAGCGTTTGATTGGTGATCAGGGTTTTGTTTATGTGGTTGTGCATGGGGATGACTCTTAGCACCTGAGCTACCCGATGCTTTTTAGTGGTTGGATGCAAAAAAGGGTTGGGAGGGTAATTTTGTGATTCGGAGGGTTAGGCCTTATATTTGCACTTTTCTTTGGCCTGTGCCCTTTAAAGTGGAGGAGTTTGTTAATATTGTAAATTTTATTTGATTTAATGATAAGAAGGCATGTCTCTTGCTTTAGCAAAAAAATTAATATTATTATTTTTTCTTCGAAAAAAACATTATTTAAATAGAATTTAAAAGAAAAATAATGTTTTGTGCCAATTAAACAGGAAATATCACAGGCTCCTTTAATGATCCTAGTAATGAATTTATTTTGTATACATTTGTTATTAAGCAATTTATTGTTGCAGCTTTAACTCAAAATAATACATAGGGAAATGAATTTCCCATATCTTTAATGAGTTCTAGATTGAAATGTGGAATTGAAGTATCCAAATATTGAAAAGAAAGCCTTTGATGTCTTCAAGGAAATAAGTCATTTCAATTCATCCTTATTAGACTCCCATAAAAACGTGATTGTACCTTATCCTACTATTAGATATTTATTAGTCCAAAAATAAATAGGAAAAAAAGAGTCAATTCGATGAAAAGTCTCAAAGAATATGACTAAGAGATAAAGCCTACTAAATTTTTCAAAGGACAAGTTCTATGCAGGTTAGCAGCTAAGTCAGAGGGATCATAGGTTGATGATGCAGAAGTTGGTTGGAAAAGTGAAAGGGAAATGAATCTTAATAAAATTTATTTTATTCCCATTGCTATCACCCAAAAAGTGATCACCTAACCATTTTCCACTATGACGATGTAAATAAACCATGTAATATGGTTTTTAGACATTAAAACCCACTTTCACCTTAGGAAATAATTTAGACAACCACTTCCTAAATTATTTATGCTTAATTAATTTACCCACTTGAAAATAACCCAAAAATTCCTTTAATTAATTTCATATTAGTTTCATATTTACTCATTTTGTGAAAATAATTAAAAATGATTTCACCCATTGTAAAAATAATTAAATAAATAATTATTTATTTATTATTTCTTAATCATTTCACTTTTCTCCTATGAAATTATTACTAAATCATATTTAGTAATTATTTCTAACACATTTTGACCATGTCACCCAGGAATAATTAAATAGGTCATTATTTATTTATTACTCCTTAATCATTTCACTTTTCCCCCATGAAATATTATTTAATAATTATTTTTAACTTCTTTTGACCATATCTCCTAGAAATAATTAATAAATCATTTTCATTTATTAATTATTTCAAACATTTTTCCTAATTAACTCAATTAATCATTATTATTTAGGTCAATTAACTAAACAAACATTATTGACCATTTCTTTAATCTTTTCCTCTCCCAATTCATAACGGCTAGATCTTGATCTTGTCAACGAAATATCTTATTATTTAAATAGCTCTATTTTAATCTATCATTTTATTATAATTGGAGAGGTTTTTCCCTCACCACTTACATGTGATCATTATCATCATTGTTATTCTGATCTTGCAACATTCAAGCTATCCATCTTGAGTGCTACCATTTTATCACATTGTCCATTTGCAAACAGAGGCGAGAGAAGCATCCATTAGCATCATAGGGACATAAAAAAAACCCCCCACGGAGTAGGCCTTTACAAACCCAAATCTGTAAACAATTATCCAAATGTGTTATTTTTTTAATAAAATAATTTTTTTGTCTTTTTATTGGGTTCTTTTCAGTATTATTTAGCCTTTATTTTCAAATTGTGATCTTTATGCAGGTTTTCCACTAACATTTTCTACAATATGAAGATAGTTGTTGAGTATTGTAGGGTTTTTGGAGTTTATTTTACACTTTTTCTTTTGTTTTTAGGTTGTTTTGTCACTAACAGTAAAAAGTAGATTTTTCGCACATATGATCAGAAAATTACTACTAACACCCATGACTACTAATTCATGGTATAATGAGTTAAAATTTTATCTTAGCCATGGGTTTGCTCCTTAACACCTTGATTCAAAGCAAGCTAGCTTTAAGATTAAAAGATTCTCAATATCAACTCGTAGATGGAATTTTGTTTAGAAAGAGTTATGATGGTGTACTACTAGAAGCTTAGAGAAAAATGATGCAAAGAAGGTGTTGACCAAATTACATGATGGACTAGTAGGTGGACATTTTGGTAAAGACATTGTTGCTTACAAAATCCTATGTGGTGTTTAATACTAGCATACATTATTAAAATACTCCCATGCCTATACTAGAAGGTGTAAAATTTGTCAAACTTCTTCCATCAAAGAGAAGAAGGCTACATTTCCATTGCAACATGTGGTCATACAAAATCCATTTCATGAGTAGGGATTAGACATAGTAAGAGATATTACTCGTAATTATCTAAACCAAAATAAGTATATCACCACTGTAAATAATCACTTTATGAGATGGAAAAGGGAATCACCATTAAAATCTGTAAACGATAATTAGATGATTTTGAACCTTTAGCAACACATAATTAAATTGTTTGGTTTGCCCAAACTCTTGTTTTTGACAACATAAGTTATTTTACTTCTTTGAAATTGACCTAATATGCAACCAATGAAGGCATTAAAAATTATGCAAATTACTACCCATAGGAAAATGGATTAATAGAATCTACTAATAGTAATTTGATCAGAATCATTCAAAAATTATATTGAGGAAAAACTAGCATAACTAACCTAAAGCACAGCGAAATGATTTATGAGAAGACTAAGTTACAAAAAAAAATAGCATTATGAAACTCATCGTACTTCCATATTTATGGAAAGGAAGACGTTATGTCATCCAATGTGGTTTTACCATCATTACAACATGCTCGGTCCATAATGGAAGAACCATGCCTAGTTATGCAATATAGAATTTTACCTCTTATGAAATTAGAAGAAGAAAGGGGAAAAGGACAAGCATAAATTCAACTTCCATCAACAAATTATTAAAAAACGCTTCATCAAAGCATTAGTAAATAACAAATATTTCAATTTTAGTGACCTGGTGTTCAATGGGACAAAGCCTAAGAGGCCAAAGGGAAACATACAAAATTCCAACGCCTCTAGATTGGTCCATTTTAGATTTTTCAAAAAGTTGGTCCTTCAACATATATTCTTAAATCATTGGAGGGGGAGTTAGAAAATCTCCCTATGAATGGCCAAACTGTGAATAAATTTTATAGGTAGGGTCCTTTTTTTTTGCAATTTACTTTTTTTTGGTACATATTGCAGTAATTTTCTTCTTTATATAACGATTTTTGAATTTTGTCAAAAAAAATTGGTTGTATAGTTATTGAGCTATGTCTTTTTCTTCTTACAAATTTACTTAAAATGAATATTGCTATAGAAATGAAACAGTTTTGGTAGCTAGTTGGAAACAACTTTCTATCCATGAATTTCAAGGAAGCCTTATGTATAGGAACATCATTGTAGTTCATGCTTTTAAAGAAAATTGTTATGGAAACTTTCTATATTTTAGTCATACATGTTTTTATAAAATTTAATTTCTAGAAAAAAAATCATTAGTACCCATGAGCTAAATTATTTTAAATAATAATTTAGAAAGTTAGGAGTGGAAACTAGTTTGAAATTCTGAGCTTTATTCCATATATATTTGTTGAACCAAAATACCCCTATACTATACCACTTCTCTTCACCCATACTTTTATTTATAAATCAAAAGGGTGATGCTCAATTTTAACTAAAAGAGAAGTTGAAAGAAATGATAACCATGTGGGAAGTACAAGTAAACCTTCTAGAGCTATGGACACTTCTTGGAAGTAGGGTTTGCCTTGTATAGTATTAAGGCACCTTATTTAGGGCTATAGATGCTCGTGGTATTGGCATTGTTGTGTTGGCATTGATGTCAACAAGGTCATGGTCATGGTCATACTTGTCATATGAATGTGTGATGGATGGTTGACTTGGTGGTCCTATTGGTTGGCATGATGTATTGACAGTGAGATGGTTGTGTTGGCATTGATGTCAACTCTTCGGGTCACGAACTTATGTCAACCTCGTGATGATGTAGTTTCATGGACCATGGTGTGTGTCAGTATGTGTTGGCATGTGATGGAATTGATGGATCTTGACGGTAATGGAGAGTTGACATGTGCATTTATAGACATGTTATGATGGTTTTTGATGCTACTACAGTTTGAGGAGGCTACTACATGTGTTGAGTAGATCTACATGTGATACAGATGGTTCATGGCACACTAGTTGAGTTTTCAATTAGGTCTTCATTAGGTATCCATGTCTATGCCTATGAGGAGACTTGTTTTAGTGATGTGATGGCTTGATGATGGTGCTACATACGTTTGTAGGTCTATTCAAATGAGATGCAACTTGTTAAGAGGTATGATGGAGAGTGGAGGACTTGTTAGAATACTTGCCAACCTTATTTTTTGGCCCTTCTAGGTCAAATTGGTAGTGAAATTTGGGAGGAATGTTTGATCTACTTGCAAATGTGGTAGAGGACATGTCAGAGGATTAGAGGCTAGTACAAATGCAGGGGAAGGTAATCCAATAGATAGGAGAGGTTTTGGACTAAATAACTAATGTTTTTACTAATCTTAAGCCCCTATTGAATGCATAAAGGCATATGGGGGTGCTTAGAATGCTCTGATTGCATGGATGTTAGATCATGGGACTGGTTATAGCCCCAGTAAATTTCATACAGTGTCAAGCATGTCACTGAGGGTTTCAAGACATTTCCTTTGCATTCCTCATGTTGTTCCGAAGGAAATTAGTTTGGAATTTCCCAGAGGCTTCCAGAATTGGTTGAAAAAGTCAAGAATGGTTTGACAAGGTCCTCTCATGATGTGAATGCATTTAGTGCACTAGTAGTGACCTTACTGGATTGATTTGGTCCAATTTGTGCACCATTGATCCTAGCCCCAATCTCAATTTCGCCCTACAGGTTTTATATACTTGATCTTGGAGCTGGTTGATGGTTGATTTAGGTATATGTTGAGTGTATGTGTGGAGAGAAGGTTGAACATTGATATTATGCTTCATACCTATTGGAGAGTCTAGATGCTTCAGTCCATGAGTGTTAATGGCTAAATAATGAGCAGATCTGAATCATGCTGCAGAATATATCAGAATTGGAGATGCAGGTGTAGAGATTGATTGGAGAGTTTGGTATGTTGTTGGAGTATATGTAGGTTATCCTACCACACTTATTTTGCAGGATTTGTTGATGCATATACAAAATAGCCATGTGTCTTATGATATTATTTGTATTATGCAACATCTTATTCTTGTGAGGATCTAATTGTATTCATTTTTTATGTGGCCACAGTATTTTATATTTTGGAGAGCACACTTCTTTTGGTGTTTGTTAGTGTGAAAATTCTTGGAAGGTGTACCAAAAATACTTCACTTAAGTCACTAGGTAACAAGTGACCCTATAAACAAGTTGATAGTTTTTGTCATCTTAGATCTAAAACACAAATAGAAAAATTGTAGTAAAAGAAGATATAACCCAAAACAGAAAATAGTGATATAAAGAATCTAGAATAATAACCCAATTGGAAAGACTTTTTGAATGAACAAATATTTTATCGGTAACACTTGGTGAAGGAGATCTACAGATTGGTTTGTAAGTCCCCCTTCGTGAGATAGGTCCTTTGATATCCTTGACGCTTCAGAAAATTGATCTTCTCTCTCAATGTGAAGAACCCAAACAAAAGTGAAGAACTCAAAATGGGAGCTCAAGAAAAATGACGATAATGCTGACGATAATTATGATCATGGTGGAGAATGAATGAAAAACCCTCCTTTAAATAGAAAAGTATGGAGTTAATCTCGAAAATGGAGAATAATAAATTATTATTAACGAAATTCAGATCTAACTACTTGGAATACTTCATTATATTTATTGGAAAGGGAAAAGGAATTTTAAAATGGTTAAATACTTTATTTATAAATAATTAACAAATAAAATGATTTATTAATTATTTCGCAAGAAACAAGAAAGGTGTGAAATCAAAATAATTATTAAATAGTGATTTACTAATTATTCTAATAACATAAATAATGAAATTCAAATAAATAACAATTTATTTAAATATTCCTAAGGGATTTAGTCAAATGTGACAAAGAATAATTATTAAATAATGATTTAATAATCATTCCTAGAGAAAATTAAATAAATAATGATTTATCTAATTATTCTCATGGGGTTTTTTATTTAAATCAGAAAATAATTTAATAAAAGTGGTTTACTAAATTATTTTCCACAGTGAAAGTGATTTTACTATGGTAAAATTAAATCTACATTGTGTATTTTGATCCACCTAGTTAGAAATGGCTAGATGATCATTTTTTGGTGATAACAATGTTCATCTTTTTTTTATGATGAGATCTTGTTACTGAAAGCATATATGAAGAGATGATTTCTTGTTGAGTATAATGTCTTGGGATATAGTTTGAAAATACATGAAAGGAGGTCCGCATAGTAATAGAGGAGCAGTGACTTCACGAGAGAGGAGCAGTGATAGCGAAGCTTCAGCAAAGGAACAATTTTCTCATCTCATGGTGGTTGGATAGTTCAGCAGAAACTAGGCGAGGCTCATTTCTCGTGGTGGTGACCATCATATCAAAGTCTATAGAGTCAATTGTTATTTCAAGAGTAACTAGGCAAGGATCATTGATCATGGTGGATTTTAGTGAATGGTATTTTGTAGATCCATAGAGAAAATAGTCCTCCAGCTGATCAGTAGTATCGAGTCTCCTAGCCAATCAAAGTTGGAATCTTGTATATGATATCAAGTCTCCATGTTGATGGGAGTCAGCAAGCTATATAAAAGACCAATTTCTTGACTAATGGAAATTCAGAGCAAAGCAGCAACAACGAGGGTGGTTTCTCCTGGAAGGGTTTCCACCAAAAATATTGTGTCTCTTGTGTGGATGTGCTTGTGATGTGTTGATTATTGTTTATGCTGCTCACATGGTTTTTTATTTAGTTGATTATATGTTATATGCATGGATAATATAATGAGTTGTTGGTGCATGTATGTGTTATTCAATAAGTGAAGTAATAAAAGAAAAAATTGTATATAGATCACACTACTGATTCACCCCCCCCAAGTAGTGTTCAAAGATTTCCAACAATTGGTATCAGAGCAAGGCTCTTTGTTGTAGCTTGATCGTTGGAGAGTAAATCTAGGGTTTGTTGGTGGAAATTGAATTTTTTTCTAATGGTTTTCCTCACTACTGCAAATTACAAGGTATGGCACAAAAATGTAAAATTTCAATTATTATCTTGTGGATCTAACATTTGGACAGTAGTATGTGAAGGTTGTGGAAAGGATCCAATTGCAAATAATTTTTTGCAGTGGGATGCACAAGAATGATGCATAATCTACAAGAATATTCATAATGATGATATGAAGAGACTAGTGGGTTTGAAACGTGCCAAAGATATGTGAGATAAGCTAGAATCCATTTTTGGAGATGGCACCAGCAGCAATATGTAAAATTAGAAGAAGAGAAATAAGAAGAAAAAAAAGGAATAAAAACAAGAAGAAGAGCCTCTAGAAATAAGAATCTTAGCCACAAGAGTCTCATTCTTCCAGTGCACATGATTCAGCGGATGATGAGAAGAGATCAGAAAATATTGAATCCAAAGGTATAATTGTTAATGATTTTCTTTTTAGTTACAATTTTGAGGATTCAGATTTAGATCACATTGATGCACATATTAAAGATGAGAATGATACTAAGAGTCTTAGATCTTAGATTTATAGACTAACAGTTGCATGCAAGATCAAGAAAAATTATTGTAGATCTGTGATGATAAGGAGGCCAAGCTCAAGGAAGATATTTTCATCCTAAAGGTTAAAATGGTCCAATTTGAAAGAGTTGAGGAAGGAATGAGGAAAGAATATCAAGTGAAGGTAGAAGAATGTGAGGAAATATAAGTTGAAATTATTTCCTTGAGAAAGAAGCAAAAAATGGAGAAGAGAATTTTTGTCTTCTATAATTCTTGAGATCCAAAGATCACCATTGGATAAATTTGGTCTTGGATTTCAAAAGGGTGAATCTAGTTTGCATGCAGGAAAAAACAATAAAGAAGAACTGTTACATAGCATTTTTCCACTATCCCTATACTCCTCATTCCTTGATCCTAGAGGACCTCTACAGTGAACCCCACATGCTTTGCCTTCATGAAGAAACTCCCATTATGTCCCTCTTCATGAGCAGATCATTTCCCTTTTGCACCATTTCCCCTAAAACTTCTATTTTGCCCAATTTACAAGACCGGAGCTAATGACCTTTGTCTCCCCCGCACCGATGTGTAGATATTAGCACTATTCCCACGCTGATTGATGCAACTAAGTTGTGTTCCATTCACTCCAGTCCTGTTATGGAAAGATTTTTAAATTAGAGCCGAAGCTTCTAGCTCTAGAAGCTCCATAGCAGAAGTCTGGTAAATGGTTTGGTCGGATGGGGTAGAGGATGACAGTTTGGGCTCCTTTCCACTATAATAATGGAACTACCTCAAGGGATAAGTCCTTATCCCATGAGAAGAGGATCCATCTCCCATCCATATTTCCAAACCTCCCTTCTTCCCAAGCACAAGCTAGTTAGAGTGTTGGTTGAGTGTGAGTATACTATTTTGAGTAGACAAGCAAGCTATTACTAGTTGTAGCCATCTAGTTGTGTGAGGGAGAAGTGTGTTTGGTTTTGAGTGAAGTCTAAAGGGAAGAGCCTTTAACCTATTTTTTTTTTAAGCCATCATGGAATGCTAGCAGAACTTTGTGGGAACCTGGTCTTGTTGGAGGAAGATTGCGACATCAAGACGAATGGTTGTAATCTCTCTTTGATATTAATATATGCAATTATCGATTGATTTCCTACATGTTTGTAATATTACATATTCATGTCTTGATGCTTCTTGACTCATTAAGTAGGTTGAATTGCAATTTATCTATTATTAAGTTTATGTACTGTTGTTGTTTACTTGTTTCAGGAGCTTGAAGAAAGAAGCGAGAGATTGCTAAAGCGAGCAAGCGAGGACATCATCAAGCAGGATAAGTGACCAAGAGGTAGGTTGTCTTGATTGATTCTAACCTAAGGAAATGTTCCATAGAGTGTATCTGTTGTGGCTAGACCCATTATCAGGCTAGAGGAATTTGTTTGTGTCCGCACTTATAATTTTACTTCACTACAAATTGGCGACTCCGCTGAGGAGATCCCATATTTTGTTTGTTTTGGATTTCATGATTTCGTCAGAACTTTGTTAGTTTAACATTTTCCCTTTGGTTCTATTTATTTTCTCCTGCTTACTAGCCTAAGTCTAAAATTTATAGTAGCAGATCTGGTCCCTGTTTTGAAAAAAAAAAAAAAACCTTATTTCCCTCGAACATCTCGTTTAATCTGCTGATAGTCAATTACAGAGGAACAGTCGCATCGACTAGCCTCTGGTGCTTATTGTCAATTAGGCAGTCACGTCGATCTCTGTAAATGAAGATTAGGGCTAGACCCCAATCATGGCCAGTGAGTTCTGCTCTTATGTTTTTGACCCCGTGAGCTTTTTTTACTTTTTCTCCCTAACCAGAAAGCTTCATTTAGCTTTCTTTGTGTGCTTGCTTGGTTTAGCCCATCCTCTGATGTGTTAAGTCTAGCCCTGTGTGAAGTTATTTTTTATTTTTTCTTTGAATCCCTTGATCAGCTATTTTTGGCCAAAAAGTCGCATCAATCAGCCATCATCACTAGTTGTAGTACTGGTCAGTCATGCCGATCAGCACTACTTTTGGCCCAAAATTCGCTCTGGTCTCAGGGGTAAGAAAAAATCAGAATTTCTCCCATTCCAATGCCAATGTGTCTTGACCCTCAGACTCTCTTCTTCCTCCTACAAGTGACTAGGATGCTTTGTTTTCAATTGAATGAGTGAAAGAGTCTCATTTGTTCTCTCATTTCGAATGTTTCTTTTCTCTTTCTAAGCATAGATTATATTGCTTGGTTTGTCAATTGAAGCATTTATGTGTTTGGTTTGTTCGATTCAGGGAAGAAGTTTCTTTTAGTTTCATTCATGATGCTTTGGATTTGATTCATTATTGTTTGTTCGTAATTGTGAAAATTTTCATTTAAAGTTCTTTATGTGAAAGATTCATTTTTCCTTTTATGAAAAGGAGGACATGATTCTAGTTTACTTAAGAGAAAATATTGCATTAGTAGCGTTATTGAGAAGCTATATTTGCATCATCATAAGCATTGGAAATGAAATGAAACTTCTTATGTTGTTATAGGAAGATTAAGTGCGTTTAGGAGATTTATTAGTGAAAGGTTTCATTCTTCGATTGTTGCATTGATTTTGTGTTCTCTATCTCTCAATTTGTGATAACTTTCATAGAAGACCAAGATCTATTTTCTCATATTGCTGCATGTAGGAGATTTTGTCAGATGACAATGGTAGGGCCTTGTAATTGAAACCTAAGTCAAGATCAACCATTAAAATTTATTGAATTAATCTATGGAAGCATTGTAGCTTAATGCTCACATTTAGTGGTCTAGGCTAGAGACTTGTTCTGACATCTTTAAACCTAGCAGTTGTTGTTCGCTTCGGCACTAGACAGTGCTAGTACAGATTTATGCTCCCCGTACCGTCAAGTATATAACAGGAGACCCCAATAGGCTGCAATCCTTTATCCATAGGAATCTGAGTCTGTCGCCTTGTAAACATTGTACACCAAACATAGCATTCGGGGAGATTGCTTGCCCGTACTTCTCGGTTCACCGGGAGGTATTCTATAGTTCATGGTTACCTGGTAATCCTTTTGCCTAGAATACCCAGAGTAGTCATTTTTTATCTTTCCTAACTCTTTAAATTTGAAAATATCATCGAGCATTTTTCCTTTCGAGCTCGTTAATTCTAAAAGCGACTAGAGTCACCTTTCGTCCTTTTCTCGACTATTAAAATATGAAAAGGAAAAGTTGTGTTTCAGTGTCTTAAAACTAACTGCCCATGAAATATTCCTGGTTAAAGTTATCTTCCTTAGTGATTCTTTAAAATTGATTCCAATGGAAACATTCCCAGAGTCTACCAGTCAAGGGTTCCCCTCAGATGGGAATCCTAGTCCTTTTCCTTCTTTTGGAAATGTTGGTGCTCCTTATATGGCGATGTTGTCCCTCCCTAGGTTAACCATTGGTTTTCCTATTTGGTTATTTTCAACCTCAGTGGTCTTGAATGTCCCGACTACTATCCAGACATCTCCTTCATTTGAATCATGTCACGATGATTCTAAGGTTGACCCCTCGCCTTCTTCCCCCATTCCTTCACCCTCATCTTCCACTTCGCCTGGTGAAAGTTTCAAATCTAGTAACGAGGAGGCTAAGAAGAAGAAGAAGATGATGAAGAAGAAGAAGTCAGATAAGCGAGAGGCCAATCGTGCAGATGTTACTCCAAATGCACCTCCCGCAGACAAACCTTCTGATCCTCCACAGAAGGTCAAATTCCCTTATAGGCTATGTAAGGGTGACTAACCATCTCCTTCGAGACTGTCCTGGCATTTCCAGAGTCTTAGAGGTATGGTCTCAAAATCTAGATCGACCATCCCCATTAACCTCGGGAGATCATGTCAATGCTACACTATTGGCTAATGATGGTAAGAAGAAGGGAAAGATTAAATTCCCTTGTAGGTTATGTGAAGGAAAGCATCTTCTTCACCTTTGTCCTCTTATGGATAAAGCTTCCAAAGTTTTGGAAAGCCTTGCAGCTCCTCCACCCCAACTTCCTATTAGTTATCAGAGGTTTTCTTATCACCCTCTCCCAGTTGGTAAAGAGATTGACTTGGATTCATCTCTTGCCCATCTTGCTCTTCCTAAGCATGACTCTCTTCTGTTTGTTCCCGACCAACCATTGGTCGAAAAGAGTGTCGACTTGGTTTCGCCACCAGTTTCTCACTATGTTCCGAAAGAGAGTGGTGATCATATTTCTCATGTTCTTCTTGTCTCCTCATATTCTCATGAATCGAACAGTGACCCTCCAGTACCAATTGTTCAGGAGAGTCCTTCTCCTATTCCTGCAAGGCATGGGGGCAATGATATGATACCCCCACCAAGTAGTTATGTCATCTCTTTCGATTGGGGTCAATTGACTTCTTTCCCCTCCCATCTTATGTGCCTTTCCAGATCACAGTACATGCCTATAATATGATAGTACCTGGAACTATATTAGATGAAGGTGCGTCTATTAGCATCATGTCTTCTACTACTTGGCAAGCTTTGGGTTCCCCACAGCTTGTGCTTGTCAACCAGAATCTGTTGGCTTGCAACGGAGGAACCAGTCAACCTTTAGGGATCCTTCCAAAGTTCCCCATCACTTTGGGAGGAAATATTGTCTATATATATGTGATGGTAGTCCAAGGACCCTTAGATTTCAATCTTCTCCTTAGACGCGACTATGTTTATGTCATGGGAGCTCTTGTTTCTTCACTTTTCCATGTGGTTTTTTTTCCACATGAAGGGAGAATAGTGACCATTGATCAATTTTCATTCATTGGCCACCAGGTGCCTTCTTTGCAACCATCATCCTTCGTTTAAATATTGTGTAAACATGAAACCAAATCCAAGCAGAGTTCTCTATGGTTCAAGCTTGTGTAAAAATGAACCCATGCCCAATTTACATCTCGTGATTGTCATTTTTATCAGCTGATTTATGCTAGATGAGCCTTGATTGTTTCATTCCATCGCCACCATCTCTTTGGCCGATCATATGCTTTCACTTGGTTTTTATTCCTTTCCTCAAGGACCATAGCGATGAGTGGTTTTATTAGCCAGCCTCTTGACCATTACATGTTTTGAGCAGTTCCTTCATTGTTGGAACCAGTTGCTACCCTTTATACCAATCGTTACTCTAGGACATGAGTCACGTTTCAGCTCTTTTCTTGACTCGTTAAACTCATATGAAAAGATTGCCAAGTATTTTTTTCCCTTTTTGAGTCGTTAAAGAGAATAAAAATGGGGGGTCCGCTTTCAGTTCTTTTTCGATCTTTAAAAGCGAAAAAATGATCAATCCCTTATCATTTCAAACCCATTAACGGATGTGAAACATCATGTGCCCAATATAATTTTACCCCTTTTTGGGCTGGGAGGCACTATTTACAAAAAAGGTACTCCTTGACTGAAATGGTCAAGTGGTTCTCTTAAGTATTGTTTTCTACCTTTTCGGGCTTGAGAGACACAAATGTATGAAAAGGGACCATGAGGAGTTTTCTTTTATGTGTCTTTCTCAAACTCTCTAAACATGAAAAAGATACCGAGCTACACCTTTGTCAGACTCGTTAAACTATTAAACGACATCAGACTCATCACCATGACGAACACGAGCTTCTCCTTCCTAGGGCTCGTTAAACTTACTAGGTCGGATTCGTCTGAAGGATGAACTTACAGTGCAAGCATATGCTATCCCCTTCAAGCTTGCGATTAAAAAATAATTGGGCTACTTGCTAGAAATGGTGGGGGGAATTTGGAAATCTATCAGTTGTGTCGGCATATTGAACATGACACTCTTTGTGTCGTTCAATTTCCCTTCCATTTGATCTCTGCTATGTCATCATGACCACCGGTCCCATGGATCCAAAATCTGCAAAACTTCTAGTTGTGTTGCCGATATGTTCAAGAGTTGTCCTTCTATAGTTACACTTACCCTTGATTCTTTGAATCATCCAAAAAAAAATTTGCATCCTCTCATCTCGCGTCAATGATGTGGGATTCATTATGGCCCTCCTTCGACATGGTCGCTTTCCGTTGACATCGACTCATTATCCAGGAAGTTGACCAAGAGACTCCCTTCCAGTACCTTAGAGCTTGCATGCCCTAATGGCAAGTTCTTCGCACTCAAGGACAAGTTCACATCATTGGCTTTCGATCGAGTGATTTCATGGGTGTTCGACTTCAATTCCTGTATTCACATTCCGTGAATTGTGCTGATAGTACCTTGAGGACCATTGTCATTATTGGTGGTTTCTCTCGTGCTTGTTAACAGTTATCATTATCGACTAGTAATTAAGCAACTTTCTGGCATGTTTGACATCAACACATCTATTCACATGCTAGGATCTATACTTTTTGGGTCGTGTTGGAGTGCAAGATCCTAGACTCAACTCACAAAAGTCTAGGTTGTGAAGCGATGTGACATGGTTATGATGATATGCATGTCTCTATAAGATGGTTGGCTTTGACTGGACCATGAATTATCATATGTGATCCTTATCATTATTGGATGGTTGCAATCATACCTTGGTTTTGGTATGATCCTCTTTGATGGATGGCTTTTCCCATACCTGGATCCATTTACATGATAATTCTTTGGATGGCTACATCCATGCCATGATTCATGTTTCATTTGATAGAGATCTCAGTTTATGTATATTTATTTGTACTTTCTTGTAGGTTTTCTGACGACAGACCAGTTCCCTACATTGATTTATAAAGCATTTCATCCCTCAACTTTGGCTCAGCCTTCACGCTTTAGGTGGCATCTGTTACACAGAATTTTTTCATTGTCCCTATACTCCCCATTCCTTAATTCTAGAGGACCTCTATAGTGAACCCCGCATGCTTTGCCTTCATGAAGAAACTCCCATTATGTCCCTCTTCATGAGCAAATCATTTCCCTTTTGCACCATTTCCCCTAAAACTTCTATTTTGCCCAATTTACAAGACCAACATTAATGACCTTTGTCTCCCCCGTGCCAATGTGTAGATATTAGCACTATTCCTTGTGCCAATTGGTGCAACTGAGCTGTGTTCCAGTCGCACTAGTCCTATTATGGAATTTGTTTAAATTAGAGTCGAAGCTTCCAGCTCTAGAAGCTCCATAATGGAATTTTGGTAAATGGTTTGGCCGAATGGGGTCAAGGATGATAGTTTGGGCTCCTTTACCCTATAATGATGGAACTACCTCAAGGGATAAGTCCTTCTCCTATGAGAAGATGATCCAACTACCATCCATATTTCCTATATAAACCTCCCTTCTTCCCAATCACAAGCTAGTTAGAGTGTTGGCTGAGTGTGAGTATACTATTTTGATTAGACAAGCAAGCTATTACTAGTTGTAGCCATCTAGTTGTGTGAGGGAGAAGTGTGTTTTTTTTGGGGTGAAGTATAAAGGGAAGAGCCTTTAAAATATTGTTGTTTGAAGCCATCATGGAATGCTAGCAGAAGTGTGTGGGAACCTAGTCTTGTCAAAGGAAGACTGCGATGTCAAGACAAATGGTTGTAATCTCTCTTTGATATTAATATATCCAACTATCGATTGATTTCCTACATGTTTTGTAATATTACATATTCATGTCTTGATGCTTCTTGACTCATTAAGTAAGTTGAATTGCAATTTGTCTATTATTATGTTTGTGTGTTGTTGTTGTTTACTTGTTTCAGGATCTTGAAGAAAAAAGCGAGAGATTGCTAGAGAGAGAAAGTGAGGACATCATCAAGCGGGATAATCAACCAAGAGGTAGGCCCTCTTGATTGATTCTAACCTAAGGAAATCTTCCATAGAATGTATATGTTGTGGCTAGACCCATTATTGCGCAAGAAGAATGTGTTTGTGTCCGCACTTATAATTTTACTTCACCACAAGAACCCAATAAACATGTTGCAAATAATACCATCAAAAAAAGTGAGATCCAAGGAAAAAAGAAGCAGATCGAGCTATCGAATAGCAAACAAAAGAACTAGCAATAGAAAAAACAACCAGAACTAGCAGCATATCAAGCAAAGAAAATCTTAAGGAGCTCTGACATTCAGAAGAGCTTCTTCTCCTAGATATAATCATGACATATCTGTAAGATTTCAAAGGAATAAAAGTCATTTTGTTCCTTTTGTGCATAATGTAGAATGTTACAACTATCATAAGTTTGGGCATATTGTAGAAAATTGTTGGAGTAAATAGTATAGACCATATCAGCAAAGATTCCAGCAATTCCAATAGTCAAGGAGAATGGCTAATAGGTATAACTATTCTTTTTATGGTTATTGTAACTCATGTCACATGTTTGGACATAAGGAAATAGATTATAGGTCTAACCATTAGAGGAGAGACACATTTCATGCATGGTTTAGATCTGGCATGAGCAGTAGGAGATTTGATCCTCTTACCTCATATCTTGGCCATGAGGAATGCTATATTTTCCATAGATGTGGCCATATGGAAAGATATTGTTTCCTCCCTCGTTACTCAAGTCAAAACCATCAAAAGCAGTAAAAACATAGAGGATCTTGCACAATTCCAGTGAAGCAAGTCAAGGAAGAGAAGAAGCAGCCCTAAATCGTGTGGAGAAAGAAGGAGTAGCAGCTCTTCAACTAGTGAATAGCATTCCCTCCTACACTACATGATTATATCATGCATGCTTATGGATAACTACAGATCATGAGAGTTGCATAACCTCATGGGGAGTGTATAATGGATTTTATGGTAGCATAGGATGATTTTTCTTCAACCTCGTGCACATTTAGGTCCACAGCATCAATCTGTCCTTTGCAGGTATATTAAGCTCAAGGGGACCTATGCATGGTATGGATTTATATGTGACAGTTAGAATTTTCTTCACTTCTTTTCAGTTAGTCATTTCTGGAAGATTTATATGTGTTTTTAAGATTGAAAAGGAGTACATTTTTCATCCATGTATATGTTTTTCGTTTCCACTAACAGCTAGTTGAAAATATGAACATCTATGCATAGATTGTGGTAATGATTCTAGGATGTTTTGAGATGACTTGTGACAAGGACCAACCATGTATTATTTGTTGTATGATGATTACTACATCCATGTACTTGTTATTGCTTCATCGTTTCACATTGGCATTGTGTCCAGTCATGTTGATGATAGGTTTTTTTTTAAGTCATATTAAGTCTATTTTGTATCCACATGTATGGGATAATGATGATGTAATAGTCACGATGTATCATGTTTTTGATTCATGAGTCCATAGGAGATGATTATAGTAGCCATGTATTTCATTGATATATTCATGTAAAATGCTCATTGAACCATGTATTTATGTTGTACTATATTTTGGTGATATAGCCATGATTCATGTGGTCATGTTATGGTCATATGAGAGTATGTATGAGGTTTTGTATCATTGCTACATCCATGTATGTATCATTGTATATTTCATATGGTCATGGTCATGTGGAGTCTCATTCCATATGGTGCTTCTGTTTTTCAAATGAAGAGTTGTTCGTAGTGGAAGTGGTCATTTCAGCCCAACAATTGGTATCTCTGCAACTTGAAGATGGCATGTGTTCAAGGGGAGAACTGTTTTCTCTTATTACTTCAGCCAAACTTTGTTGGATTTATGGTCTACTTGGAGGTGTTCATGTTATGCCTCATACTATGATATGACAGTGGGGTTCTTGGCCTTATGTGATGAGATATTTGGTGGTTGTTGTTATGTAGTTATGGTGGATATTGTGTGTGGTTGCCTCATGTGGATGTTGTTGCATTTTATGTTATGCTCATAAGATGTTTCTACGAGGAGGTGTGTTGGATAATGCTCATGTGTATGTTGTTTCTTTATTTGATGTTTATTATAGTTGCATATGTTGATTATGGTTTCCTTAATGTTGGAATGTTGATGCTTGCTGCTAGAGGTGTTGTTGGTATGCTGTTATGAATATTGCTTGGATATATTTGCTGCTTACTACTATTGATATGTGGAGAGATAGAGGATGACTGTCATATATGTTTCTTGTTGTTTATATGGATGCATGGAGGATTTTTTATGCATTATATTTCATCCATGTACAAATGTATTTCTCCAGTATGTACTGCAGTTCTTGTTTCCTAGTCATATGGAGTTGACCCTTTGCCATTGATGTCAAAGGGGGAGAGAATTTGGATGGATAGATTGTAGCTTTAGTTTTGGATAGTGTATAGAGATCAACCTCACATAGTGATGAGGTTGACATCAATGACAAAAGTGGATTTTGTTGGCATTGATGTCAACAAGATCATGGTCATGATCATAGTTTTCATATGCATATGTGATGGATGTTTGACTTGGTGATCCTATTGGTTGGAATGATGTATTAATGGTGAGATGGTTGTGTTGGCATTGGTGTCATGATGATGTAGTTTGATGGACCATGGTGTGTGTCGGTATGTGTTGGCATGTGATGGAATTGATGGAGCTTGATGGTAGCATGATGGTCTTAGAGATATGGCATGTGCATTGTCATGATGGTTGTTTATGCTACTACAGGTTGAGGAGGCTACTACAGGTGTTGAGCAGATCTACATGTGATAGAGATGGTTCATGGCACACTAGTTGAGTTGTCAACTAGGTATTCATTAGATATTCATGTTTATGCCTATGAGGAGACCTTTTTAGTGATGTGATGGCTTGATGATGGTGCTACAGAGGTTTGCAGGTATGTTTAGATGAGTTACAATTTGTTTATAGGTCTGATGGAGAGTGAAGGACTTGTTGGCATACTTTCCCACCTTGTTTGTTCGTCGTCGCATGACGATATTGGAGAGTTTTCATGTGAATTGATAGACATTTAATGATGGTTGTTGATGCTACTACATTTTGAGGAGGATGTTACAGGTTCTTAGGAGATCTACATGTGATAGAGATGGTTCATGGAACACTAGTTGAGTTGTCAACTAGGTCTTCATTAGGTATTCATGTCTATGTTAGGCCCATATACTACTAGTGTAACCCCTTATTATTATTAGTACAACCCCCTTATTATATTGATGTACCCATGTAGTGCCCATATTGTTACTCTTGTGCCCCATAGAAGCCCACTATTGTTATTATTGTGCCCTTACATTATTATTGTTATGTAGGCTCTGATTATCTAATGACCCCTTAGACTCCTATATATAGAAAGGAGGTATTTTCATTTGTATCATCCAAGAATTTTTCATTTATGTAATGTAAAGGAGGTTTCCCCCTCGAAGAGGCTGAATTCTAAGGCATTGATCTATCTTTTCTATCTTTTCTTGAGCTGGTTTCATAACAGTCTATGCCTATGAGGAGACTTGTTTTAGTGATGTGATGACTTGATGATGGTGTTATAGAGGTTTTCAGGTTTGTTCCAATGATTTGCAACTTGTTCAGAGGTCTGATGGAGAGTGGAGGGTTTGTTGGCACACTTGTCAATCTTATTTGTTGGCCATTCTACGTCAACTTGGCAGTGACACTTGGGAGGAATGTTTGATATATTTTTGAATGTGTTAGAGGCCATTTCAGAGGTTTGGAGGCTAGTACAAATGGATGGTAAGGTGATCCAAGAGGTGGTAGAGGTTTTGGACTAAAGAACTAATGCCTTTACTAAGCCTAAGCCTCGATTGCATGTAATAAGGCGTATGGGAATGGTTGGAATACTTCAGTCACATGGAGGCCAGATCATGGGAGCGATTATAGACCCAATCAAGTTCATACATTGTCAACCATGTGATTAAGGGTTTTCATGACATTTCCTATGCACTCCTCACACCTTACGAAAGGAAATTAGTTTGCAAAATCCCAAAGGCTTCCAGAATTGGTTGAAAAAGTCAATAATGGTTTGAAAATGTCCTATCATGAAGTGAATGCATTTAGTGCACTAGTAGTGACCTTAGTGGATTTATTTGGTCCAATTATTGCACCTTTGATCCCAGCCCCAAGCTCAATTTTTCCCTACATGTTTTATATACTTGATCTTGGAATTGGTTGATGCTTGATTGAGTTAGATGTTGAGTGTATGTGTGGAGAGAAGGATGAATAGTGATATTATGCTTTAGACCTATTGGAGAGTATAGATGCTTCAGTCCATGAGTGTTAATGGATGAATAATGATAAAATATGAAGCATGTTGGAGAATAGATCATAATTGGAGTTGATGGTGTAGAGATTAGTTCAAGAGTTTGGTATGCTACTGGAATATATGTTGGTGATCCTCTCACACTTGTTTTGCAGGATCTGTTGATGCATGTATAACAAATCGATGTGCCTTATGATGTTATTTATATTATGTGGCATCTTATTGTTGTGAGGATCTGATTGTATTCGATTTTGATGTGGCCACAATATTTTCTATTTTGGAGGGCACACTTCTTGTGGTGGTCATATTTTATTTGATGATGAGATATTGTTGCTGAGAGCATGCATACATAGTTGATTTCTTTTTTAGCATAGTGTCTTGGGGTCCAGTTTGAAAATACATGAAAAGAAGTCTGCATAGTGGTAGAGGAGAAATGACTTAATGTGAGAGGAGAAATGATAGCGAAGCTTCGGTGAAGGAACAAGTTTCTCATCCAATGGTGGTTGGATAATTTGGCAAAAACTGAGCGAGGCTCATGGCTCATGGTGGTGACCAGCAGATCACAGTTTGTAGAGTTGATTGTTAGTTCAGGAGTAAACACGTGAGGATCATTGATTGTGGTTGCATTCAATGGATGTAGTTTGTACATCCGTAGAGAATAGAGTCTTCCATCTGATCAATAGTATCGGTTCTCCTAGCCAATCGGAGTTGGAATCTTATATATGAGGTTGAGTCTCTATGATGATGGGAGCCGTCAAGCTATGTAAAAGACCAATTGCTTGACTAATAGAAATTTAGAGCAGAGCAGCAGCAGTCAAGGTGGTTTTTTTCCCTGAAGGGTTTCCACTAGAAATATTGTGTCTCTTATGTGGATGTGCTTATATGTGTTGGTTATTGTTTATGTTGCTCACATGGTTTATTATTTAGTTTCTTATATGTTTTTTTTTTTTTTTTTTCACATAGGAAAAAAGTCGTAATTTTATTCATATGAAGAAAATTACATTTTGTAGATGCTTAAAGCATATGCATATGAGTTGTTCCTGAAAATTAGGACGCATAAGAATACAAAAATTAGAAAAGAAGTATTGTGCCAACAGGCCTATATTTTCCTACCTTTTTTCTTCTCCACTTTTCGCCAAACTCAAGCGTTGGAAGTGGGAACAATTATAGCAAACTGGTTTTCCTCTGTGTACATTGGTTGTTCTTTATCAGATTCTGATCCTTCGGAGCTATGTGCTCGTTTGGCGCCGCTTATTTCCAGTTGTAATTCTTGCTGTTGTACCAGGTTATTTGGCCCCAAAATGGGCCCCCCGGTGCTTTCTTCCTGTATTTTTTCGTGTCCCCTTTGCATGTCTGTGGGTTCTATCTTCAGTGCCTCCTCCTCCAGTATTTTGGTATGCTGCCACCCTTTGGGTTTTTTTGTTGTTTCTTGTTCCCTTTTTGTTCCTTACTAGCCAATGGACAAGCATACTGTAGGTTCCCTATCTGCGAGCAGCCGCGGCATCTGAATGTCGTGTTCTCATAGTCAAGTGGTTGTGTCCACAGTGAATTATTAAAATTCATTGTGATGTGATCTAGGAGTCCTTGACTTAGATCCACCTCTACACATATTCTGGCATATGTGAAGATTCCCCAGATAGCTCTGTCTCCATCTGTTTTAAGATGTTTCCCTAAGGAGTTCCCAATGGTTGTTAGAGCTTTTCGGTGCCAAAAATGTAGTGGGAGGTTACGCAGCCTTACCCAAACGGGCATCATTGAAACTACCATGGTATTGGCATCAAAATCCGGGAACCAGGGGGTGATAAAGAGACCAACACTACCCCAAAACCAAGGCCCCTGATTTATGATGTTGTCTCATTCCAATTCTGTGTTAAATCTAACTATGAAAAAACCCTTAGGACATAGATATATTTCACATTTTGATGACCATGATGTGAAAATCCATTGATGCAGTGCATCCGCTTTTGGCAAATAACCATTAAATCTACATATAACAACATTGTGGATTAAATATGTGTATAGATTTGTTACCTCCAGCATAGATACAGTAAGCATGGGTGATTCCGGCTTCTGTTCCACAATGTAGGGTCCTGGAAGCTCTGTTGTGGGTGTTGGTCTATGTTGCAATGGTTCCTTTCCTTTGACTGCATCACGAAAAGAGCCTGTAGTTTTTGAGTTGGCTCCCTTACACCTACCTCGCAGTCTCAGGTTGAGGATGATGGTTGAATCTTTAACAACTCCATAGTGCTAGAGTGTGTGTTGATCCTGCAGGCAGAGTCCTGAAAATAACAGGTTTTGGTGTGATACTGGAGTTCCCAATTTGATCTGGATCTCCTTTTTTAAATCCAGAACGCTCATCCCTTTCCTGATCAGCACACAATGATGTTTGCCTTCTATCGATCTGATAAAAATTTGCTTCAGATCTGATGGATCAATCTTATCCAGGCCCTGATTTACTGGGTTGATATCCAGATCTGGCAGATCGATAGGAACTCTAGGGTTTATATGTCTTCCCGCTGTGTAATAGTGTTGTCCACCTCCTGTCTGCAGTTTTTTAGGTACAGTTGTAGTAGATTCAGAGTGTGTTTCTGCAGATCCAATCCATTCAACAATAAAACCATACGATCTGCTCGATTCATACCCGGTAGCTCGCATTTGTCTCTTCTGTTGTCCATTCGCCGTAATGATCTCGAGTATCAGATCTGGGTCGTCCCTCACTATTCCAATGGGAAGTAGTGTCACAACATTCTGTTTGGCCCTTGTTCGCACATCCATTCCCGACCAAATCACTTCTTCCTTGTCTTTAAGCACAGTTAAAAGATCTAAATCAGGGTGGGAATGGGTTTTTGTTTGCAGATCTAGTCGATGGTGGGCTGCATCGTCCACGTCGTGTCCTGTTACAATGGATTCAAACAGCACACGGTGGGATAAACCCTGAGGCATGTAAGGTGAGCACGCCCTTGTCCTGTGTAAAGATCGATCTGCCGCAGGGGACCGATCAGTCGCAAGGGTTTTGTTGTCTGGCTCACTGCGGAGCCAAATCCTTGGCAGTGTGTTCGATTCTGGTGATCCAGCGACCGATTTCCTACAGGGGTTTCCTGCTATCACACCCCCATTGCTGATCTGCATTGTGATGGTGACGCTGAGGAGTCCAGAAACCCTAGCCATCCTGTTCTCCTTCATCCAAGACCTTGCTTATATGTTATATGCATGGATAATCTCATGAGTTGTTGGTGCATGTATGTGTGATTCAGTAAGTGAAGTCATAAAAGGTAAAAATATTATATAAATATTACTACTGATTCACTCACCCCCCCAGTAGTACTCAAAGGTTTCCAACAATTAGTATCAGAGCAGGGCTCTTAGTTGCATCTTGATAACTAGAGAGTAGATCTATGGTTTGTTGGTGGAAATTAAATTTTTTTTTTTCAAATGTGCTGAAAATTACAAGGCATGGCACAAAAATGTAAAATCTCGATTATTATCTTATGTATCTAACATTTGGAGAGTAGTATTTTAATTTTGTGGAAAAGATCCAATTGCAGATAAATTTTTGTATCATGATGCATAATCTACAAGAATCTTCATAATGATGATATGAAGAGACTAATAGGTTTGAAACATGCCAAATATATGTGGGACAAGCTAGAATCCATTTTTGGAGATTGCACCAGTAACAATATGGAAAATGAGAAGAAGATAAACAAGAAGAAAAAGAAGAAGAAGAGCCTCTAGAAACAATAATCTCAGCCACAAGAGTCTCATTCTTCCAGTGCACATGATTCAGCGGATGATGAGAAGAGAATAGAAAATATTGAATCCAAAGGTATAATTGTTAATGATTTTCTTTTGAGTTACAATTTTGGGGATTCAGATTTAGATCATGCTAATACATGTCTTGAAGATGAGAATGATATTAAGAGTCTTAGATATAATATTTCTATACTAGCAGTTACATGCAAGGATCAAGAAAAACCATTGCAGATCTATGATGATAAATCTCAAGGAAGAGATTTTTAGCCTAAAGGTTAAAATGGTTGAATTTTAAAGAGTTGAGGAAGGAATCGGAAAATAATATCAAGTGAAGGTAGAAGAATGTGAGAAATTAGAAGTTGAAATTGTTTCCTTGAGAAAACAGAGAAAAATGGAGAAGAGCATTATTGCCTTGGATAATTTGCTTGAGATCCAAACATCAACATTGGATAAATATGGTCTTAGATTTATAAAGGGTGAATCTAGTTTGCATGTAGGAAAAAACAAGAAACAAGAACCCAAGAAACATGTGCCAAATAATACCAGCAACAAAAGTGAGATCCAAGGAAACAAGAAGCAGATATAACAGCCGAAAAAGAACCAATAGCGGAAAAACAAGTAGAACCAGCAGCAGATCAAGTACCACAACTAGAAATAGAAAAGAAAATCTCAAGGAGCTCCTACATTCAGGAGACCTTTTTCTCCTAGAAATAATCATGACATATCTGTAATATTTCAAAGGAATCAAAGTCCTTTTGTTCCTTTTGTGCATAATGTGGAATGTTACAACTGTCACAAGTTTGGGCATATTGTAGAAAATCGTTGGAGTAGATCGTATAGACCATTTCAGCAGAGATTCTAGCAGTTCCAATAGCCAAGGAGAATGGCTAACATGTATAACTATTCTTTTGATGGTTATTAAAACTCATGTCACATGTTTGGCCATAAGGCAATAGATTGAAGGTCTAACCATTGGAGGAGAGACATATTTCATGCACGGTTTAGATCTGGCATGAATAGTAAGAGATTTAATCCTCTTACTTCGTATCTTGCCCATGAGGAGTGTTATATTTTCCATATATTTTACCATATGGCAAGAGATTGTTTGTTTCCCCATGACTCAAGACAAAACTGTCAAAAGCAGCAAAAATATAGAGAATATAGCATAACTCCGGTGAATCAAGTGAAGGCAAAGAAGACCCATCCCAAAACCATGTGGAGAGAGAAGGAGATGTAACTCTTCAACTAGTGAAGAGCATTCCCTCCTACAATCCAAGGTTATGTCATGCATGCTTATAGAGGAATTCAAATCATGAGAGGTGCATAACCTCAAGGGGAGTGTATGATGGAGTTTGTGGTATCATAGGATGAGTTCTTTTCAGCCTCATTCACATTCAAGTCCACAAGATCATCCTGTCCTTTGGAGGTATATTGAGCTCAGGAGGAGTGTTGTAGCAGCTACAACCACCCTCAAAAAAATTTCCTTGGCCTCGTTTTGGAGCCTCCCTGCCAACCTTTCACAACACCTTGTCTTGCTTTGCCAAGTACTCAAGCTTCAGTGTTTTTCTCACACAAAGGAAGTTTTTCGATCATGGCTTGATCCATTCCCCTCATAGGTTGTCCACCCAGACTTAGTCCAGTTGCAGGCTGAGCAACTTCCCCAAGAAAATTGCACATTTCTGGAGAGAAACCATCCTCCCCTCCAGAAATTGTGCAATCCTGTCTCACTGCCTGCTGGGCTCCATAATTGCATAATCTTTCTAGTCAACACTCCCAGCAAGAATTGCATAGATTTCCCTTGCAGGGATGCTCGACCTAGAATTTGAACAAATCTGGGCAGCAATCAGTTGCTTTGCCCCGAAATTGCCCAGCTGCCACCTAGAAATGCACAATTTTCTCAAGTAGTTGAGCAGCTTCATGCATGAGCAGTCTAGTTGACCACCTCCACCCGGGACATGGGAAGCTTGACTTGCATGCATGCATGACTTGCTTTATCCTAGAATAGCAAAAGGAAACATGCAAAAGGCATCCCATGATTCAGGGAGCTATTTTTAGCAATCAGAGGTTACATGCAAAGTTGTTTTAGAAACTTCCCTCCAAGTGTCGCTTTTTCCTAGATTTGTGGCATGCGCGTCATGAGCCCAAATTTATTTATTCGATGCACCAGAGCTCATTCTTTCACATTGATCTTGGATCTCTAACATCCCACAACACATCCATGACTCTTTGACACATCTAACTCAGCAATTCACGGGTAAGTGGCCTCAACTTGTTTTTTTTATCATTTCTGTCGTTTTTTGTATATCCGCTTGTGTGAGTGTTGTTTTCTTGATTTCTTTGAAAACTTGCTATCATTTACATGTATAATAGCTTGTCCTAGCTCTGTTTTAGTTTTTGTTGCAATCTCACTATTGTTACATGCATGAAACTGTTTTGCATGAACATTCGCCAATTCAGCAAATCACTTCAACCACATGCATGTTGATATGTTCGCTAAATATTTCATTCATGTTTGCATGCACTATCTATCACTTCTACTTTCACTTACTATTTCCATGCATTCATTGTCATATTTTCTTTCAGTTGCCCATCGGCGATTCAGGCCAACCTTGGCCCGGAGTCTGCCTTCAGTGAGACAGAATTGTGCAATCTAGGGAAGGAAGGCTCTATCTTCCTCTCTACAAATGTGCATCTCTGCCCAACACTGTCCTCTAGGACTATTTTGTGCATTTCTGAAGGATAGTAATTGCTAGACTAGAAAATTGTGCAATGCAGTCCCTAAGCCTACAATCACTCCTAGTTGGAATTGCACATTGCTCAATGCCAGCAGCCAAAAACCAGTCTGGGTTTCTCATTACGTAAGTCCAATGACCATTCTTGCCTCTCAGACATCCCAGACTACCTTTTGCGCAGTTTTGGCAGCTAGTCACCCATCCTCCCTAAAGAAATTTTGCAATCTTGCCCATTAGTTTCCCAGGTGTGGCTTGTGTCATTCCTCGAATTTGCTTTGGTTTTCACTAACAGATTTCTTTCCATGCATGTTTCTTGTCTCCATATATTTCAGTTTTTCATCCATCTCAATGGCTTCCAAGAGAACAAGATCATAGGACAATGATGGAAATGCAACTAGAGCAGCAGTTTAGTGAGTGTCCTCTAGTCTGTCGATCTATGAAGATACAAAGTTGTATCTAGACAAGGACATCAAATTGAAGTGGAAAGAGTTCAATGAAAAATTTGCAAGCATTTTTGGGGAAGACCTCGAAGACCGTCAGGTGTACATGAAAATTCACAAGTCTGGCTTGTACCAGATTACATGCAGATATCTCGCGTTCCCATGCACAGACATGATACACTGGATCATCTCTCACACTGATCCCGAGACGATGACCTTGAGCAATGTCAATGGGACAAATATTGCAGCCTTCTAGGCACGAGATCATGATGATATGTATCAGATTTCAGAGCCCGTGATTGTCATGAAGACTCCATTAAACTTACCCAACAACAGTGCTAACTCCAAAGACATTTTGAAGAACTGGGTAAAGGAGCTAGCGCGATTCAGATTGACACCCAACCAGATCTACAAGACAAAGATACTGAGGAAGGTGTACCAATACTTGGTCATATTTGCATGTCGACTATATGGCCAAGAAAGCATGAAATCCTACCCACAGATTTGGGTGGTTGCACTGGACCAACTGGCTAAAGAATGAAAACCATGTAACTGGTTTGGCATATTGGCTCATCACCTGAATTAACAAGTAAAGAAGACTTGACAGTCACCCGGAGGTATGCATGCAGATATTTACATATCTACCTACATCTTAGATGCAGTCTGTGTCCGACAGGAGTTCCCAGGCTTGGAGTGGGCATTGTCACCAACGAAGACTGCTGTGAACATGTATTTCAAGTTATTTTCTGAAAGCAGCTTCAAAGGAGTAATCACACGGTTGCCCGATCATTTTTTCACCCATGTGTACAAGATGATATTTGAACAGGATCCACCCTGCATGTCAAATGAAGCAATGGAGGCATTGATAGGCATTGCAAATTGGTATGCCTCACTTTCTAGCACTTACATCTGAATGTTCAGTGCGGAGAATCCTTTGCATTCCAAAGTTTACCTTGGATGTAATTTTCATGTAGGAAGTAGCATATCACATCTTGGCATGATTGACAGCTAGACTGCATCAAAAGAAGAAGGCACCTTGGCCAACTCTTTCATTGCAGATTGGGTTATATGAGATCTGGAGTATCAAGCAAGCGGATTTCAAAGCAGAATTGATAAAGAAGTACCCATTCAACCTCCGAAGCTACAATCTGTATGACCCACATTTCATTATGGAAGATCAGTGCATGAGAGTTCAGTTCGAATAGATACACGGGGCATGTCATTAGGCCAAGGAGGACCCATGGAGACATTGCTACAATTTATTCAAACCCAATGAACCAGTCGGCTTCGTTGTGGAGTGATTAGTGAAGCAACATGAGGCAACATCATGGAGAGCACCAATAGTAGCAGCAGTATCAACAATGGTAGTAGAGGCAAGCATACCAGTGCATAAGAAAGGTAAGAGGAATATTGTCGATCACATGGAGGAGGAAAAAAGTTGCAAGTTTCGAGCAGATCCACTTGTAGAGAAAGCAATTATGGATATAGAGGCAAAGAGGCAGCAGCGCGACAAGAAAATCGCACGAAGGCAGAGGGATAAGAAGAGAATGGAAGAAGCGGAGAAGGATTTAAATGAGTTGAGGGAGCAACTCCGAAAGGAACAAGAGTTGTGCAAACAAGAGAGGGAAGCAAAGTAGCAGCAGATACAACATGGGGTGCAACATGTGCAAACAGACGAATCAGTGCTTGTATAAGTAGTTGATTCATATAAACAGTTGGAATCAAGCAAATAGGGTGAACCATCATAGGGGCAAGACTTTGCTCGTGAGATAGAACAAGCACTTCAATAGTTGGATGCAGACATGGAGCAACAAGAGTTGGAACAGGACACCAACCTCATGCCTCACCACAAAGAGGTCGACTCGCCCACCTCAATGCATCCAGATGATGAGCAAGTCTCGAATGACCAAGAAGGCACTAAGATCCTTAGTGATCATCCAGAATAAGAGATGCACAACATCTCGTTTGACGAATCCCAATATAGAGTTGTGCAGTCTTGCAGAGTGTCAACTCCGGAGGATCATGCATCTCCTGTGCAAGTTGAGGAATGAGTGATCATGACTGATGTACACAAACATCCAGCTGCCTTGGCTGATGCAACTCGAGTGTATGCTGAAGCCACTAGCTCAAGTGTTCTCTTCCTAATACTTTAGAATGAGCGAATGGCAAAGGAACTACAAACAACCAAGCAAAGAGGAGACTTGGTGACAATGTCCACTTGAGCTGAAATAAAGAAGGAAATACTAGATGAAGTATTGTCCCATGACACAGTTATGCAAGCATTGTACTCCAAGTTTGGTATTGTGCACAAGGAAGTCAATGAATGGCAGTAGCGATGTGCTAGAAGAGCACATATCCTTATGAACTTGCATGTTGTTGATGATGACATGCAAACATGGATGATGAAGTACAATGGAGCCCCACTTCACTTGCCTAAGATGATGAGGGCAAATGCAATCGAGCTGAAGGCACGTATCCAGAGTCAAACCTAAAATTATGAAGAGCTCATGTAGTTTATCACTAGCATACAGGCCTCCCATGAACAAGTATTCAAGAGTATGAATGTTGTGGTGCACACACATGCGATCCCATCACTTAGGGCTCTCACCCAGGAGAAGACAAAGAAACAAGTTTGACTAGAGCTTGGCTCGTACTTCGATGAGTTGATGCACATTTCCACCAGCCCAGACTTACCCATTAGTACAAACATCATGCAAAAGTATGTAGTTGGTCTAGCCACATTAAAAAAAATGATGTGCATGCTTTCAGATGAGTTGGACAGAGGAGCCCAAGCAGTGTACCCAGATGCTATGGAGGCAAGGGTCAGGTTTCAAACGGATGTCACTGAAGAACACACGGACACCATCAAGGACTACAGATCTTGGCATCAATATGTTATTGTTGATCAGCATGAGGATGTTCATGAGTTAGAGTTCCATGGTTGTCTAAGTCAGATTGATGTCTAGCATGGCTTGCTCAAGCCATTGTGTTCACATGGGTACATGTGCATTGTAATGTTAAGTCATGTCAAGTGTAATTCAAGTGTCAATAGTGAATGTAACAGTCATAGAGTAAGTGAAGAGTCAAGAGGGTAGTTGAACAGTCACAAAGGGGAATGTCAAGGGCCACCCTACCCTTTGCTATAAATAGTCCCTCATAACTCATTGTATAGGCTTTTAGCCAGCCAAGCTTCCGATAAGACTATCTTGGAGATATCTTGGATAGTTTTGTAACATTCCTTGGCTTCTCCACTACAAGGAGCTAGTACATCTCCTTGGAGGAGTAGGTGGATGCGGCTGTAATGTTCCACTGTTGGGGCTAGTGGGTTTGCATGGATGTATTGTATGACTAGAAATTACACTTCTTTATATAATAAGAGCCAACACGTTTCATGCATATGTTTTATTGTATTCTAGTTGTCTTGTGTACTCTAAATAACATATGTATTTGCTTTCACGCACGCATGTATGGACTGCTCCATATGAGCATCTATGAATCTTTCTGAAATGTGTTGATTGGTTTAACCATCACTTTGGATTGCCATTTGACTTGCTTTCCATCTTGTGATGCATCGTCGTTCATGTGTTCCCTTCCCATCCAAGTATTGTTACAGGTTTCCAAGGGGCGCACTCATCTCAACCCACTGATGTTAGAACCTCATATGCACCTTCCTTGACTCACTACAGCAGTCACACCCTTGCTATTAACAGAGTTATCTTACTTGCCTCTATGCGAAATCATGGTCAAGGCATTGTTATACGACCCACTACTAGGACTCCTACACCAAACGGTTTGAGGTTTAATTGGGACTTCTTACCGGGGATATCCCCTCGACATGTTGACGGGTCTAGCACCATTAACATTTTTGGATCTATAAGGAGAGCCTGATGACAAGTTGTGTCCTCTCATCTAGTTTTAAACCTTTGCATACCTTTCATGGATTCTTGCACTCTTCTCCCTCCGTGATGTTTTTTGAATCGTGAAGATGTCTCCATCACGGTGGAGTTTTTCGATCTCTTATCCACTTACATGTATGATGGTGAAGGCGAAGTGGCCTGGCCTGAGTACTTACATGAATTTCTTTCCATGCTTCATGAGGAAGATGGGTGTTCTGATGAACAGGCCAGCTTGCTTCTTGCACACACACTTCATGAATCTCCATGTCGATGGTTGCTTAGCCTACCTACTGACAACATGCACTCACTTGAGCACTTTTGTGATCTCATTGAAGATACTTTTTATCATTTTGATCCAAACTATCTTGACTATAAGTTTTTGCAGTAATGGAAGTCTCTACATGAATCGATTATTGATTTTTGGTAGCACTTCCATGACTTGAAGTTTAAAGATCCAAGGAGCCAAATAAAATTTTCCTATCTTTGGGACCAATTCTAGTATTTCCTTAAGAAATATGTCGGTCCCAAGAAGAAGCTTGAGATCAAGCCTCACTCAACATTCTTTAGTGAGGGAGATGCGCAATCTCATGTGGATGCAGTCATTGTCTCTAATGACTATCTACCTTCCCCTCATTCAACAGCTCCACCATTGTCGAGTGATGTTGAGGATCATGCTCACACACTTGTTCAGATTTCACATCCTCCCAACATCACTTCACTCAATTTTTGCGTAGATTTGGTTGTGAGTCCTTCAAGTTCTCATATGCATTTTTCTCTACGACCTCCGTCTTTGCACTCGGGTCTTCCTCTAGATGATATTGTCTTGTGTTCGTCCATTCCAGACTCTTCACTTGTTGTGAACAAGGAACAACCCATTGACGGAGTTGGTGTTGCTCAACCAACATGCGATGTCATTCATGAAGAGTATGAGTGGGAACTTAAGCATCAAATTTGGAGAAGGATGACTCCCTTCAGTTCGAGTCCCTTCCGTTCTTTCCTAATATCTTTGGTGAACCTGCCATCCATGATTTCGCATGTGTGCCTTCATCCACGAATGCACCCATTCTTGATCACTGGTAGGACTCGCCAGATGTTGGTCCATCATTTGACAATGGAGAGGATAATTTATTCATTGAAAATCCACTTGATATTTCATCAGTCTTTTCCGTAAACACAAAGGATGAGTTTGTTCACTTTTCATGTATCCCTCTCTTTGATTCATCTGATCATGAGGACGTCGATGAAATCGTTGATTTTTTTGATCATGGCAGTTGTGGTCCATTTGTTTCCATATTTTATCACGATCATGACTCCATCGCAGTTGATTTTTTGAAGCCACTAGTTTATGATGATCTATCTGATGAAGAAGTTGAAACACACAAGATTGTGAAGGCACTTCAACCCAAGCTCATGTTTATGTTAGGCCCTCGCTCTCTTGGGGTTAGTCTAACTTCCAATCATGAAACTATTCAATCGCCCAAGGCTCCTCATCACTCATCAGTATGCATTGAAGATCCATCTCACACACAGACCACACTTCCTCCTTTCGAACTGCACGATCCCATCGCTCATGCATTGGAGGAATCTTACATTGCAAGCACTCATTCGCGACACAAGTTATGTTTGCTTCTTTTATTTGCTTGCATGTCACAGTCAAGAGTATTCTTATGCTTCAAAGTTTCATGTAGTGCCACACAACATTATGATAATTCCATGAACTACTCGTCATGCACTTGCACTCACTTATGTCCTGTGAGCACTGTCAAACACGATGTGTGGTTGTCTTCATTGTTATATCTTTCTTGCTTGCTAGTTCGCACAACTGGGTTGCTCGCAGACCAAACCTTCACCAACATGGGTCAACCAATGCATTAGTGGCTACATTGGAAATATCAATTCACGTGATCAAGCCCATGCACCGTTAGTGTAGGAGTAGGAGTAGTGTTTGCTTCTAGTTAGTTTTCTTGCATGCTTGTTTGCTTACTCGTTTTGTTTGTTTTTCTGCTTGCTTGTTTGCTTACTTTCTTTGATTTCACTTTTCTTCCGCTCTTGTTTTTCTTTGTTGTTTGTTAGTTCACTTGTTTAATTTATATAGTTCGCTTGTTTCGTTTGTAAGTTAGTTTCGCATGAAACCATGTATGACTCTTGAAATGAACTGGGTGAAGTATGAGAGGGCTTCAACAGCAATCACTACTTGGTTATTTGTCATCTTGCCTCTGTATGAAGAACTTGTTACTTTTAGTCCATGATACATCGAAGGAAAATATGTATTGTTCAAAGTGAACCTTGGTGAAAACACAATTCTTGCGCACTAATGAATGTCACCTTCTTTAGTCGGTTGTTTTTGGGTTAACCCTTGTCATCTCAGTCAAGTAGCGTAATATGAGGGGGAAAACCTTAACAGGCACGTCAGAGATACAATAAACTAATTCTCTGCTAGAACAACCTCTTCTTCTCTCGATAAGTCATGATCCCTCTTCTACCTCTAAAATGAATAAGTGTTATGTACAGATGAAAAAATGAAAAATGAAAAATAAAAAAAAAAAAATCAAAATGAAAATGAACAAGGCAAAAGAAGAGAAAGCCTTCCTACGCAGGGAGGTGATGCAAGTAACTCCGCTGGGGTACTAACTAGGCTCACTGGCAGCGAAGCCTTGCTTGTGTTCCTATGTGACTCCGTCAGGGTATTGTCAAGGCCTGCTGGCAACGGAGCAACACTAGAGATGAAACTAAGACTCTAACAACTGTACTACTTGTGCACCAATATGTCCCTCAACCCCAATTGAAACAACTGTGTTTCCTTGGCTTGGAATGTATGTCAATTGACTAAGATCTTGGCAGATTCTACATTTTATAAACAAGCTAGTCTGAAGCCAAGATAAGTTGAGAGCTGAACAATACTTCCGGAGGTGTTAGACTTGATTTTCATGAACAAGGTCCGTTCAGAGAGCTATAGTTTTATGAGTGTGTTGCCAAGTGTTGTAGCAGCTACAACCACCCTCCAAAATTTTTCCTTGGCCTCATTTTGGAGCCTCCCTACCAACCTTTTATAGCACCTTGTCTTGCATCATCAAGTACTCAAGCTTCAGTGTTTTTCAGGCACAAAGGCAGCCTGTTGATCACATCTTGATCCATTCCCCTCACAAGTTGTCCACCCGGACTTAGTCCAGCTGCACGCTAAGCAGCTTCCCCAAGAAAATTGCACATTTCTGGGAGGAAACTAGCCTTCCCTCTTGAAATTGTGTAATCATGTCCGGTAGCCTACTAGGCTCCAAAATTGTGCAATCTTCCCAATCAACACTCCCAGCAGGAATCGCGCAATTTTCCCCAACAAGTTTGCTCATCCTAGAATTTGTGCAAATCTGGGAAGTATTTAGCTGCTCTACCCAGAAATTGCACAAACCTCCTAGGAATCCAGCCTAGCTCCCACCCAGAAATGTGTAGTTTTCTCAAGCAGTTGAGCAGCTTCATGCATGAGCAGTCTGGTTGACCAGATCCATTCGGGACCAAGGAAATTTGACTTGCATGCATGCATGACTTTATTTTTCCTGGAATAGAAAAAGGAAACATGCAAAAGGCATCCCATAATTCAAGGAGCTATTTTTAGCAGCCAGAGGTTACATGCAAAGTTGTTTTAGAAACTTCCTTCCAAGTGTCTCTTTTTCCTAAATTTGTGGCATGCGCATCATGTGCCCAAACTTATTTATTCAATGCACAAGAGCTCATTCTTTCACATCAATCTTGGACCTTTGATATCCCACAACACATCCAGGACTCTTCAACACATCCGGCTCAACTATTCACAGGTAAGTGGCCTCAACTTGTTTTTTTTAGCATTTATGTTGCTTTTTGTGTATTCTCTTATGTAAGTGTTGTTGGCTTGATTTATTTGATCTCTTGTTGTCGTTTACATGTATACTAGCTTTTCCTAGCTTTGTTTCCGTTTTCATTGCTATCTCACTGTTGTCACATGCATGAAACAATTTTGCATGAATGTTCATCGATTCGGTGAATCGCTTCACCCACATGCATGTTAATCTATTTTATGAATCTTTCATTCATGTTTTCATGCACTATCTATCACTTCTCCTTTCACTTAATGTCGTCATTCATTCATTGTCATATTTTGTTTCAGTTGCCCATCGGCAAGTCGAGCCAACCTTGGCCCAGCCTCTCCCTTCACTGAGACAACATTGCACAATATGGGGAAGGAAGGCTCTACCTTCCTCTCCAGAAATGTGCATTTCTACCTAGAAATCTCCTCTAGGATTGTTTTGTGCATTTCTAAGGGATGGTGACTAATGGCCCAAAAAATTGTGTAATGCATTCCTTGAGCCTGTAGTCACTCCCAGCTAGAATTGCGCAATGCACAATCCTAGCAACCAACAACCAATCTGGATTATGAATTTCGCAAGTCCAGTAGCCAGTCTTGCCTCCCAAATATCCCAGACTACTTTTTATGTAGTTTTGGCAACCAGTCACCCAACCTCCCAGAAGAAATTGTGCAATCTTCCCCATCAATTTCCCAAGTATGTGTTGTGTCATTCCCCGAATTTGGTTTGGTTTTTGCTAACAGATTTCTTGCCATGCATGTTGCTTGTCTCCAGATATTTCAGGTGTTAATTTGTCTCAATGGCTTCCAAGAGAACAGAATCATAGGACACTGATGGAAATGCAACTAGAGCAGCAATTGAGCGAGTGTCCTCTAGTTTGTCGATCTATGAAGATACAAAGTTGTACCTAGACAAGGACATCAAATTGAAGTGGCAAGTGGTCAATGAAACATTTGCAGGCATTTTTGGGGAAGACCTCGAAGACCACCAAGTGTACGTGAAAATTCACAAGTCCGTCGTTTACCAGATTGCATGCAGATACCTCGTGTTCCCATGCACAGACATGATACATTGGATCGTCTCTAACATTGATCCCAAGATGATGACCTTGAGCAATGTTAGTGGGATGAAGCTTACGACCTTCTGGGCACAAGATTATGATGAGATGTATCAGATGTCAAAGCTCATGATTGTCATGAAGACTCCATTCAGCTTACCCAACAACAGTGCTAACTCCAGAGGCATTCTGAAGAACTTGGTAAAGGAGCCAGCTTGATTCAGGTTGACACCCAACTAGATCTACAAGACAAAGATACTAAGGAAGGCGTACCAATACTTGGTCATATTTTCATGTTGAATGTATGGCCAAGCAAGCACGGAAACCTTCCCATAGAGTTGGGTGGTTACATTGGACCAACTGGCTAAATATGGAAAACCATGTAGCTGGTTTGGCATATTTTCTCATCAGTTGAAGGAACAAGTAGAGAAGGCTCGACAGTCACCTGGAGGTATGCATGTAGATATTTACATGTTCGCCTACATCTTAGATGTAGTTTGTGGCCGACATGAGTTCTTAGGCTTGGAGTGGGAATTGTCACTGGTGGAAACTGCTGTGAACACATATTTCAAGTTGTTGTCCGAATTCAGCTTCAAAGGAGTAATCACACGTTTTTCTGATCATTTTTTCACCCCTGTGTACAAGACAATATTCGAACAGGATCCATCCTGCATGTCAAAGGAACCGATGGAGGAATTGATAGGAATTGCAGATTGGTATGCCTCACCGTCCATAACTTTCATCCAAATGTTTAGTGCAGAGAAGCCTCTGCATGTTCTTCCAAAGTTTTCCTTGGATGTACTTGTCATGCAAGAAGTATCATATCACATCTCAGCAGGATTGACAGCTAGACTGCATCAGAAGAAGAAGGCACCTTGTCCCGCTCTTCTATTGTGGATTGGGATATATGAGATCCGAAGTATCAGGAAAGAAAATTTCAAAGCAGAATTGATGAATAAGTGCCCATTTGACATCCAAAACTACAATCCGTATGGCCCACATTTCATTGTGAAATATCACTACACAAGAGTTCAATTCAAATGGATCCACGGGGCATGTCATTGGGTCAAGGAGGACCCATGGAGATATTGCTACAATTTCTCCAGACTTAATGAACCGATCGGCTTCACTATGGAGTGGTTAGCGAAGCAACATGAAGCAGCATCACAGAGAGCACCATCAATAGAAGTAGTGGCAGCAGAAGCAAGCATACCAGTGTGCGACAAAGGTAAGAGGAATATTGTCGATCGCATGGAGGAGGAGCAAAGCTGCAAGTTTTGAGCAGATCCACTTGTAGAGAAAGAAGCCATGGATATAGAGGCAAAGAGGCAGCAACGCGACAAGCGAATTGCATGAAGGCAAAGGGATAAGAAGATAATGTAAGAAGAATAAAAGGAGGTGCATGAGCTGAGGGAGCAACTCCGAAAGGAACAAGAGTTGTGAAAACAGGAGAGGGAAGTGCAACAGCAGCAGATATAGTGGGGGGCACAACATGTGCAAATAGATGAAGCAATTCACATACAAGTAGTTGATTCATCTAAACAGTTGGTATCATGTGAACAGGGTGAACCATCATAGAGGAAAGACTTCGCTCATGAGATAAAACAAGCACTTCAACAATTGGATGCAGACATGGAGCAATAGGAGTTGGAACAGGACACTGACCTCATGCCTCACCACAAAGAGGTTGACTCGCCCGCTTCAATGCATCCAGATGATGAGAAAGTCTCAAATGACCAAGGAGGAGTTGAGATCCTTGTTGATCAACTGAAAGAAGAGATGCACAACAACTTGTTCGACAAATCCCAACATAGAGTTGTGAAGTCTCGCAGAGTGTTAACTCTATAGGGTCATGCGTCTCCTGTGCAAGGAACGAGTGACCGTGACCGATGTGCGCAAACATCCATTTGCCTTGGTTGATGCAACCAGAGTGTATGGCAAAGCCACCAGCTCAAGTATTCACTTCCTAATAGCTGAGAATGAGCGAATGGCAAAGGAACTACAAACAACCAAGCAAGGAGGAGACTTGGTGACAATGTCCACCCGATCTTAACTAAAGAAGGCAATACTAGATGAAGTATTATCCCTTGACACAATTATGCAAGAATTATACTCCAAGTTTGGTACTGGTCATAGAGAAATCGTCCATCTCAACAAATGGCAGTAGTGATGTGTTAGAAGAGCATGTATCTTTATGAACTTGCATGTTGTTGTTGATGACCTGCAAACATGGACGATGAAGTACAAGGGAGCCCCACTTCACTTGCATAAGGTGATGAGGGACGATGCGGTCTAGCTAAAGGCATGTATCCAAAGTCAGATCTAGAACTATGAAGAGCTCTCGCAGTTCATCACTAGCATATAGGCCTCCCATGCTCAAGCATTCAAGAGTATGGATGTTGTGGTGTGCACACATGGGATCCCATCACTTGGGACTCTCACCCAGGTGAAGACAAAGAAACAGGATTGGCTAGAGCTTGGCTCATACTTTGATGAGTTGACGCACATTGCCACCAGCCCAGACTTTCCCATCAGTGCAGACATCATGCACAAGTCTGTAGCTATTCTAGACACATTAAAGACAATGATGTGCATGCTTTCAGACGAGTTGGACAAAGGAGCCCAAGCAGTGTACCCAGACGCTTTGGAGGCAAGGGTCAAGTTTCATATGGATGTCACTGCGGAACACACAGACACCATCAAGGACTATAGATCTTGGCATCAATATGTTACTATTGATAAGCATGACGATCTTGAGGATTTGGACTTCCACGGTTGTCTAAGTTAGAGTGATGTCTAGCATGGTTTGCTCAAGCCATTGTGTTCACATGGGTACATGTGCATTGTAATGTTAAGTCATTTCAAGTGTAAGTCAAGTGTCAATAGTGAATGTAACATTCATAGGTTAGGTGAAGATTCATGAGGGTAATTGAATGGTCACAAAGGGGAATGTCAAGGGCCACCCCACCCTTTGCTATAAATATTCCCTCATAACTCATTGTATAGGCTTTTGGTCAGCCAATCTTTTGGTAAGACTATCTTGGAGAGAGCTTGGATAGTATTGTAATGCACCTTGGCTTCTCCACTGCATAGAACTAGTACATCTCTTTGGAGGAGAAGGCGGATGTGGTTGTAATGTTCCACTGTTGGGGCTAGCGGGTTTACATGGATATATTGTATGACTAGAACTTACATTTCTTTATATAATAAAAGCCAGCACGTTTCATGCATATGTTTTATCGTATTCCAGTTGTCTTGTGTACTCTAAATAGAATATGTATTTGCTTTCTTACGCACGCATGTATGGACTGCTTCGTATGAGCATGTATGAATCTCTCTAAAATGTGTTGATTGGTTTAACCATCACTTTGTATTTCCAGCTAACTTTCTTTCTAGCTTGTGATGAATCTTCATGTGTGTGTTCCTTTCCCATCTAAGTACTGTTACAGGTTGCCAAGGGGTGCACTCATATCAACCCACTGGTGTTAGAACATCTCATGCACCTTCCTTGACTCACTACAACGATCACACCCTTGCTACTAACAGAGTTATCTTACTTTCCTCTATGTGAAATCGTGGTCAAGGCATTGCTATACGACCCACAGTTGGAAATCCTACACCAAACAGTCTAGGGTCTAATTGGGACTTCTTACCTGGGATATCCCCTCAACATGTTGGTAGGTCCAACACCGTCAACAAGGACATATGCATCGTATGGATTTACATGTGATAGTTAGAATTTTCTTCATTGTTTTTTACTCAATCATTTGTGGAAGATTTATATGTGCTTCCATGATCTAGATGGATAATAGTGGCCACCCACCTATTCCACTTGGACCTTCAACATTGTTTCTTTTAGTTTTTCAGTTTCCTTAACTGTAGCACAATTTACTATTTTTGCCAGTTTTTCGGGTCCTGAACTTCCGAAGCCATTTTGAGGCCCTAAACGATGTTTTTTTGGTAAAATTCCTTTGGTGATTTCTTTAGCAATTTGATCGTTAGTTGTATTCCTCGGAAATATCTTTCCAACGAGGTATCATATGTATCAAACAGAGATAATATGACAAAGTTACAACCCCGGGAAGTTGGCTTCCCAACTAACCCCAACGGGGCCCATAAACTCTTGGTGTTACATCTCCTCAGGGTAGGGTTTTGGTTGTTTAGGGTTTTCTCTTATTGTTCAATAATAAAAAGGCCCTTGAGCCTCATTGTAACTCATTTTAGAGGAATGTAGCTGCCACATCTCTTCTCATAGATAAGTTACCATCACCCAAGCTATCTTATTTCCGTTCTGTTTGTAAGCATAGTTCATTATTTTTCTATTAATGAAATGAAGTGTTTTTCTATTGCATATTTGTGTTTATGATTATATATGTATGTTGTAGTGTTCCTGTTTAAGTTCAGATCAATGGTATCAGAGCGGTCTTCTCTTTCTCTGTTTTTCTTTGCATGTCCCCAACAAGGTCAAGGTATAAGGAGTTAGTGTTTGATCTTGTTGAACCATTGCAGGATCAGCCTTGCAAAACCTGACGACCTCCCATGGAGGAAGAAAATGAAGATGAGGGGGCAGGAGATCCTTTCAAAATGTTGCTCGAGGAAGCGCTCGAGCGACAGAGGGACACGATGATGGATAACTTTGCCCAGATCCTTCAACGGCTACCCACAGGTGATGCATATTCATCTAACAACCACTCTAAAGGCATTATTCCTTTTAAGGTACAAGTTAACTTCGATATTTCCATAATTGAAGGCCTAATAGATGCAGACATCGTAGATAAATGGTTAAATCTATTGGAAGGATATTTTTCAGTTCGTGACATTTTAAATCGGGAAAATATTACTTTTGCACTTCTCAAAGCGCCCCGCACATCAAGGACTGGTGGGAAACCTACTATGAACAAAAGGATGAGAGTGAACCCTTGTTGTTTTCAGTGACACCCACTTGGAATTCTTTCCGAGACTCCATCAAGGAACAATTTTACCCTGTTGAGAGCTATGAAGATAAATACATAAAGTGGACCACACTATGGAAGGGAAGGGACCAAGATGTCCCAGAATTCACAAATAATTTACATACCCTTTGTACGAAGCTGGGTAGATACCGAGTGGAATTTGGTGCTCAAGTAACGCAGATGTCTACACAAGTACATCTAGGACAAGATGGAGTTCCTGGACATCTCCTCACTCAACACAGTGTAGCAATACATCGTAAAGATTGAGCAGAAGTTTAAATAGAAGAAGCGGGACTTTGTATCTACAAATCCAAACCAAGGAAAAGGTGCTCCCAAACCACAAAACAAAGGAACAAGCCAAGGCGAGACTACCCAGGACAACCCACCAAATCCGTAAGCAAAGAACAACATCACAAAGACGAAGAAGGACATGGGAAAATGGTGTGAGTTCCATAAGAGATCCACTCACAATATAAGTGAGTGTCGGGACAAGCATTCACTGGTGGCTAAGTTGAAGGCCTCCAAATCAAACACAGGTTCTAACTCTGTGTCAGAACCTGATAAGGGAACTGACAAAGGGAAGAAAATCATTGATGCGGAGACCAATGCCACTGTGGCCACCACAAAGATCCAGAAAATTGAGCCTGAAGATCCAGAGGAGAGGGAACACCTCTTCCACTCACAAATGTGGGTGAAGGGTTCTCCATTGTAGTTCGTTGTCGATAGTAGGAGCCAAAAGAACCTCATTTCAGCAGAGGTCGTGAAGTGGCTGGGCCTAAACACTACATCACATCCACAGTCATACACCATTGGTTGGCTTCACCAAGGACGAGATCTTCGCATCAGCCAGTAGTGTCACCTTCCCTACAGCATCAAGCCCTTCATGGATGAGTTATTGTGTGACGTTGCTCCTCTCAAAGTTTCTGATGTATTGTTAGGACAACCATACTTGTGGAAGAGACATGTTGTATATGAGTCGAGACCTCGTTCTATGATTATTAATTTGGCTGATAAGTTATATAGTATACCAAAGGTAGCCTCGGCTACTGTCACCTCTTTGATAAATTCAAATCAACGTTGTAAGATTATTTCCCAAATGAGGAAATTTGTTTTTCTTATCATTCATGGCCAAGGCAAGAAAAGGGTTGTGGCCACGACTTCCAGGCAGGGCTCCTCTACATAGCAGTAGCAGATGGACAAGATCGTGGAGGAGTACAGGGATATTTTTTCCTCACCCACAAGGGTACCTCTACACTATCAGGTCAAGCACTCCATCAATCTGACCTCGGGTGCATTGTTTCCCAATGAACCGATCTATTGACACTCTGTTCTATAGAACGATAAGATAAAGAGGCAGATTTAGGAACTACTACAGAAAGGGCACATCAAGCCAATCTCATCACCCTGTGGGAGCCCGATTGTATTGGTACAGAAGAAGGATGGGACCTGGAGGCTCGATATTGATTATTGGGCATTGAACAAGATCATTATCTGGAATAGGCACCCAATCCCATGAATTGGTGACCTTCTAGACCAGCTCAAGGAAGGGGAATATTTCAGCAAGATTGACTTGAATTTAGGTCATCACCAGGTTCCTATCAAACCCTCCAATGGGTGGAAGATTGCCTTCAAATCTAAGAAGGGCCTTTTCGAATGGTTGGTCATGTCATTCGGATTGACAAATGCCCCTACAACCTTCATGAGACTGATGGACGACATCTTGCGACCCTTTACCAATACATTCATGGTGGTGTATTTAGATGACATCTTGATCTTCAGCCAAAGTTTGGAAGAGTACCTCTACCATATTTGGCAGGTCCTTCAAACCCTTCGACAACACAAGTTGTGTGCTAAGTTGGAGAAATTCACCTTTGGCCTAACCCAGGTTCAATATCTAGGGCACATCATTAATGAGAAGGGTGTACATGTGGACCCATCCAAGATACAGGTCATTCGGGATTGGCCAGCCCCAACCACTCTAACAGATCTCTACAGCTTTTTGGGTCTTACCAATTTCTACCGTAGGTTCGTGTTGGAGTTCTCTCATATCACTTGGTCTTTAATTCAAGTCACCAAGGGCAGAGCGAAAGAAAAGTTATTTTGGTTGGAAACCCAACAATGATATTTCTCTGAGTTGAAGAATCGCCTTTGTTATGCACCAATGCTCACATTACCAGACCTGTAACAACCATTTTGAGATTGAGACAGATGCCTCTGACTATGCTATTGGTGTGGTTCTTACTCAGCATGGGCATCCAGTGGCTTACCACAGTGAGACACTTTCAGACACAATCTGAAAGTACCCCACTTACAACAAAGAAAGGTATTCCATAGTGCAGGCCTTCTGTCAATGGAAGAATTACATTCTAGGGAAGGAAAAGGTCATCCACATAGACCACTAGCCTCTACAATTCATACAGACACAAGGGAAGTTGCAGAACGATCGCCATCTGAAATGGTCCACCTATCTGCAACAATTCCTTTTGAACATTAATTATAAGGGAATCACCAATAATGTCTTTGATTTCCTCAGTCGACCACTGTTCATGTTGCTAATCACTATGCTCGACTCGTGTGGGCACGAGAGATCGAGGTGGCCACATCTTTACATGAGCGATCTAGAATTTGGCAGCATATACCAGGCACTCCTGGAAGGGAAGCAAGTTCCAAATTTTCACCTTCAGGATGCGTTGTTATGCCATTTGGGACACATTATGTTCCTTCAAGTGAGCATGCCAAGATGATTTGGGTGGCACACTATAGTTGGGTCGCAGGACATTTTGAAGTAGAGAAAACAATGGTGGTATTGAAAAAGTATTTTTATTGGTCGAAACTTCATCAAGATGATGGGAAGTACATTATATCCTACACCACCTGTGTCATTGCCAAATCAACCATCAAGAAGCAAGGCATGTATATTCCTTTACCTACTCCTAGTTGGCCTTGGGAATCTGTCTCCATGGATTATACGTTGGGCCTTCCTTCTACTAAGCATGGAAATGATTGCGTTTTCACGGTCGTCGACATATTCTTTGAGATGGCCATCATGGCAGCCTACAAGAAGAGTATCACAGCAGAGGCCACTACTAAGATTTTCTTTGAGTGAGTGTGGGTACACTTAGGGATCCCACATTCCATTATCTCAGATTGAGACAGTAAATTCCTGAGTGAATTTTGGTCAAGTCTCTAGTTGATGCTAGATACAAAACTTACTAATTCCACGACTTTCCATCCCTAAACTGATGGCAAAACAGAGGTTGTCAACAGGATGATCGTACACATTCAGCTCATGTACAACTCAAAGCATACATGCATGTGGGATGAAAGTCTCCCCTATGTCAAACATAGCTACAATAGAGCTCTCCACAACCCCTTTCAAGTAGGGTTGGGATTTCACCCATTATGCCCCATTGATGTGGCCATACCATTTGCAGCCACTCAAGTAAATTTCACTCACATGCAATCTGAAACTAAAATGGCTAATAGCTTCATTGAGCACATTCAACACATCATCCAATAGATCCATGATATATTGGATAGAGTTAATGCTAAGTACAAGCAACGCCATGATCAGCATCGAGTGTCGCACAAGTTCCAGGTGGGCAACAAAGTTTTTCTACATTTGCAGAAGGAGCGCCTTTTTGGACCCCACCGCAAGCTTCGCCCACTGTGATATGGGTCATACACCATCATCAAGGTCGTCAGTGACAATGCCTTTGAGATCAGCATCCCACTGTTCCTTGGTTTGCACCTAGTGTTCAATGTAGATCGCCTTTAGCCATACTTCCCACCATTGTTGGACACATATGACATTGCAGAACAGCTCACACCAATAGAGCTCAACCTGGACTGCATAGAACATGCCATAATTGATCAGATCATGGACATATAGATCAAGAACACTCAAAAACATAGGATATGGCTATGTTGAATTGTCAAAGCAGGCCAACTCCTTCACCAAGGAAAATGGCTCACCAGGGACCAAGTTTAGCAAAAGTTTCCTCATCTCATGGAGGAACTCAACATAGTGGGGACCATTGCTTCCTAAGGGGGGAGGACTGATCCAGGTGGATATTGGTGGCCACCCTCTTATTCCACTTAGACTCTCACCATTGTTTCTTTTAGTTTTTTAGTTTCCTTAATTGTAGCACAATTTACTATTTTTGCCAGTTTTTTGGGTCTTGAACTTCCGGAGCCATTTTGAGGCCCTAAACGACATTTTTTTGGAAAAATTCCTTTTCGTGATTGTTATGGAAATTGTGTCAGAAGTTGTATTCCTCATAAATATCTTTCCAACAAGGTATCATACGCATCAAACAGAGATAATATGACCAAGTTACAACCCCGGGAAGTGGGCTGCCCAACTAACCCCAACAAGGCCCATAAACTCTTGGTGTTACATCTCCTTGGGTTAGGGTTTTGGTTGTTTAGGGTTTCTCTTATTGTTCAATAATAAAAAGGCCCTTGATCCTCATTGTAACTCAATTCAGAGGCATGTAGCCACCACATCTCTTCTCAGAGATAAGCTAGCATCACCTGAGCTACCTTATTTCCATTATGTTTGTAAGCATAGTTCAGTATTTTTCTATTAATGAAATGAAGTGTTTTTCTGGTGCATATCTATGTTTATGATTATATTTGTAAGTTGTAGTGTTCCTGTCTAAGTTCAAATCATTTCATGAGTGAAAAGGAGTAAATTTTTCAGTCATTTATATGTTTTTGGTTTCCACTAACAGTTGGTTGAAAATATGTACAGTCATGCATAGATTGTGATCATGACTCCAAGATGTTTTGAGATGAATTATGACATGGACGAGCTATGTATGAGTTGTTGTATCATGATTACTACATCCATGTACTTGTTATTGTTTCATCATTTAACATTGGCATTGTGTCCATACATTAGTATGTTCGAGTCATGTTGATGATAGGCTTCTTTTGGAGGAGTCATATTGGGTCTATTTTGTAGCCACGTGTATGGGTAATGATGATGTAATAGTCATGAGGTATCATGTTTTTGATTCATTGGTCCATAGGAGAAGATTACAGAAGCCATGTATTTCATTGATATATTCATGTAAAATTCTCATGGAGCCATGTATTTATGTTGTAGTAACTTTTGGTCATATAGCCATGAGACATGAGGTCATGTTATGGTCATAAGAGAGTATGTATGAGGTCTTGTATCATTGCTACATCAATGTATGTATCATTGTATATGTCATATGGTTATGGTCATGTGGAGTCTCAGTCCAATGGTGCTTCTATTTTTCAAAGGAAGCATTGTTTGCAGCAGAAGTGGTTATTTCAGCCCAACAATTGGTATCTCTACAGCTTGGAGATGGCATGTGATGAGATATTTGGTGGTTGATGATATGTAGTTATGGGGGATATTGTGTGTCGTTTCCTCATGTGGATTTTGTTGCATTTTATGTGATACTCATATAATGTGGCTATGAGGAATGTTGGATAATGTTCATGTGTGTGTTGTTGCTTTATTTGAGGTTTCTTATAGATGCACATGTTGCATATGTTGATTATGGTTGCATTTATGTTGGCATGTTGTTGCTTGCTGCTAGAGGTGTTGGTGGTATGCTTCTATGAATATTTCTTGGAGATATTTCTTGACTATTATTTATATGTGGAGAGATAGGGGATCTTTATTATAAATGTTGTTTGTTTCTTATATGGTGGCATGGAGGATTTTCGATGCATTATATTTCAGCCATGTAGAGATGTATTGCTCCAATATGTATTTCAGTTCTTGTTTCCTATTCATATGGAGTTGACCCTTATCGATTGATGTCAAATGGGGAGAGAATTTGTATAGAATTTGAATGGATAGAGTGTAGCTTTTGTTTTGGAGAGTATATATAGATCAAGTTACCTCACATCATGATGAGGTTGACATTGATTCCAAAGGGGGAGTTTGTTGACATTGATGTCAAAAAGGTTATGGTCATGGTAAGACTTGTAATATGCATGTGTGATGGATGTTTGAATTGGTGGTCCTATTGGTTGGCATGGGGTATTAACAGTGAGATGGTTGTGTTGGAATTCATGTCAACTCTTGAGATAATGAACTTATGTCATCCTCATGATGATGTAGTTTGATGGACCATGGTGTGTGTTGGTATGTGTTAGCATGTGATGGGATTGACAGAGCTTGATGATAGCATTATGGTCATGGAGAGTTGGCATGTGAATTGATATACATGTCATCATGGTTGTTGATGCTACTATAGGTTGAGGAGGATGCTACAGGTGTTGAGAATATCTACATGTGATAGATATGGTTCATGGCACCCTAGTTGAGTTGTAAACTAGGTATTCATTGGGTATTCAAGTCTATGACTATGAGGAGACCTGTTTTAGTGATGTTTTGGCTTGATGATGGTGCTAAAGAGGTTTGTAGGTCTATTCATATGAGTTGCATCTTGTTCAGAGTGTAAGAATTTACAGGGTAAGTTCCTCAGACAGAACACAAAAAGGACACCGCTCACAAATAGATCACAGATCAATACACCAGTATTTTGACGTGGTTAAAACCCTCAAAGAGGGAAACATTCCACGGCCTGTGCCAACGTGGCCACTGCAGGAAATTTATTAATAAAAGAATGAAAATTTACATAAGCTTCTCTCATGCACGATTAACCTATAAATGACCCTCCATGTGCTTTAAATAGAATTCATGGACCAATCGGGTGTCAAGCCACGGATCAAGTGTCGGTAATACCGAGGAGAGAATGAACCATCGGATCACTACATATCATGACCGTCTTGTAAGTTACAAATGTACATAGTAAAGAAACACACTTTACCTAACTCTATACTAGACCAAGTTATACATAACTATTCCTATGTGTCGGAATATCCTAACATCCCCCCTTAAGAACAACTTGGGATAGGATTGAAGGATTTACAAATATGACACAATAGGAGAAGGAAGGAGGCACTAGAGCCTATCCCCCCTTAGTGACAACTTCCTGAACTACAACCATAAATTGAAGTTTAGTAAACTTCGCCTCTGTGAGAGCCTTTGTAAAGATGTCTGCAACTTGATCATCTGTTGAACAATATTGCACTTCAAGAACATGGTCATGAATGAGCTTTCTGATGAAGTGCATGTGTAGTTCAATATGTTTGCTACGCTGATGTTGGACTAGATCTTTGCATAGTTGAATGGCACTTTGATTATCACACCAAAGTGTAGTCGGATGCTGCTGCTCAAAGCCAAATTCTGATAGGATCTGACGAAGCCACAAGGCTTCCTTACTAGCTTCCACGGCACCACGATACTCTGCTTCTGCTGACGAAAGAGAAATGGCAGGCTGTTTCTTACAAGCCCATGTAATAGGTCCTGAACCAAGAGTGAAGACATAACCGGCAATAGACTTCCGATCATCAGGGTCACCAGCCCAATCAGAATCAGTGAAACCAACTAATAGAGGAGTTGCTTTGGCACTGTAATGAAT
>APFE031115785.1:22222-38024 GCA_000404065.3 Pinus taeda | reverse complement strand
AGTTTCTCCAGTTTCGTCCACAAACCAGCAGCTGTTGTCTCCGACACAATATTAAACAGGACATCGTCCGCCAGGCATAATCGAATGGCACTTAAAGCTCTTTCATCCATTTCGTCCCACTCATCATCTATGATGTTGTAAGGTTGTTTGGACTTACCCATCAATGCCTTTACCATGCCTTGTTGGACAAGCAAGTCATGCATTTTCACCTTCCAGATCTCAAAATTATTCTTGCCATTAAATTTCGCAATTTCAAACCGGGCACTTTGAGTTTTCACCATTTTGTATAAAAAAGCACAATAATCTCCAATATCAACATTTTAAATACCAGCAATTTAAAAAAAAAATCCTATGCCTTTAAAACAAAAAAAAAAAAAAAAAAAAAAAAATCTGCCTATGTCTCTGTACTTCTGCCTTAAACAAAAAAACTGCCCTTTTTCCAATCACTTTTTTTTAAAACAATTAATGTGCTACTACACCATCCCATTAACGTTCTGCTCACAAATGATAAATAAATGCAACCGGTACCAAGAGGTGGAATTAGTGATTGTACAGAGACTTACTATTCAAATTGGTGGGCAATACACCCATCTGTACTTGAATAAACAATCTTAGCAGCCAGATTTTTATCCGAACAAACAATCTCACTACCAAGAATTTACGTTTTGTCGCTTTTACTAATAAAGAATCCCGTGAGCTTATAAATCATCCACGTACGCACCTGTGCTGTATATATCCATATCGGTGCTCAATTCTTGGTCTGAAGAGGGCTCAGAGTTTGTGCTTGCGGGGAAGAGAAAATGGCATCTCAAGTGAAGGTGGGTTACTCAGAGACTGACAATAAGTTCGGCTCCCACAATCACCACCTCCTCTTCTCGTATCCGATCAGACCCTTGCGTTTTAAAGAACTGACTGACTGTCACTGCGTTTTTAAAAAACTTGACTGTGGGTTTTATCAAAAATCACACTCAGCGCAGGTAATATCCACGCACAGCAGTGAACTCCACCAAGGTTATAAGAACTCACTATCATATAAGTAGTACAGTTCAACATGAAGTAACAGCGCACCAGCAATATTTAATCCGCACCAGCAACCGCTCCTTCTTCTGGACGCACCACGTATCAGCGCTCCACGGAGTTAATCAACCAGCAATCCACGCGCACCAGGTATCAGCGCTCCACCTCCAAACTGTGCAGCACCTCCAACATGCTCTGATACCGATTGTTGGTTCAGGTGCACAGCAAATCAATAAACACACACAGCAGAATTAACACAGCAGAACAATCAAGCACATAAGAGACAATTTTTAACGTGGTTCACCCAACCAATCTGGGCTACATCCACCAAACATAGGCATCAGGAATATATTAATCAAATTGGAGATTACATCAAGAAATCCTCACACACTCTTAGCAAACCATCCGAATGATTGCATGTTATATAGCATAGAAAATCTAACAGCCTCATAACTCCCTCACATCAAATATAGGAGGCATTAACTCCCTCCCAACAACCTGGAGCTAATCTAGGACCTGAATTCTATTGTTGTCATCCTTCAGAGATTTTTGCCTATTTGACTTCAAACAGAAAAATCTCAACACCCCCATCAATAGTGCTCAAAGGTTTCCAACAATTGGTATCAGAGTGGGGATCTTGGTTGCATATTGATCGCTTGAGAGTAGATCTGGGGTTTGTTGGTGGAAGTTGAAAAAAAAAATCGAATGTTTGTTCTCACTACTACAAATTACAACATATGGCACAAAAATATAAAATATCAATTATTATATTGTGGATCTAACATTTGGAGAGTAGTATGTGAATTTTGTGGTAAGGATCCAATTGTACATAAATTTTTGTAGCAGGATGCACAGCATAATGCATAATCTACAAGAATCTTCACAATGATGATATGAAGAGACTAATGGGTTTGAAATGTGTCAAAGATATATGGGACAATCTATAATCCATTTTTGGAGATGGCACCAGTAGTAATATGGAAAATGAGAAGAAGGGAACAAGGAGAAAAATTAGAAGAATAAAAAGAAGAAGAACCTCCAAAAACAAGAATCTTAGCCAAAAGAGGCTCATTCTTCCAATGCACATGATTCAGTGGATGAAGAGAAGAGCATAAAATATTGAATCCAAATGTATAATTGTTAATGATTTTATTTTGAGTTACAATTTTGAGGATTCAGATTTAGTTCACGATGATGCGCATAATGAAGATGAGAATGATATTAAGAGTCTTAGGTCTGAGATTTATAGACTAATAGTTGTATACATGATCAAGAAAAATTATTACGGATATGTGATGATAAGGAGGTCAATCTCAAGGAAGAGATTGTCATCCTAAAGGTTAAAATGGCTAAATTTGAAAGAGTTGAGGAGGGAATGAGGAAACAAAATCAAGTGAAGGTAGAATAATGTGAGGAATTATAAGTTGAAATTGTTTCCTTGAGAAAGCAGCAAAAAATGGAGAAGAGCATTGTTGTCTTCTATAATTTTCTTGAGATCCAAAGATCACCATTGGATAAATTTGGTCTTAGATTTCAAAAGGGTGAATATAGTTTGCATGGAGGAAAAAACAAGAAAGAAGAACCCAAAAAAATTGTACCAAACAATACCAGTAGAAAAAGTGAGATCCAAGGAAACAAGAAGTAGATCCAGCAACTAAATAGTAAACAAAAGAAACATCAATAGAAAAACAAGTAGAATCAGTAATAGATTGACCAGCACAACCAGCAGCAGAGAAGAAAATCTCAAGGAGTTCCTACATTCAAAAGACCTTTTTCTCCTAGAGATAATCCTGACAGATCTGTAAGATTGCAAATGAATCAAATTCCTTTTGTTCCTTTTGTCCATAATATAGAATGTTACAAATTTCACGATTTTGGGCATATTGCAGCAAATGACTGGAGCAGACTGTATAGACCATATCATCAGAGATTCCAGCAATTCCAGCAACCAAGGAGAATGGATAACCGTTATAACTATTAATTTTATGGTTATTGTAACTCTTGTCACCTGTTTGGACATAACGAAATATATTGTAGGTATAACCATTCGAGGAGAGATGCATTTCATGCACGGTTTATCTAGCATGAGCAATAGGAGATTTGATCCTCTTACTTCGTATCTTGGCCATGAGGAGTGTTATATTTTCCATAAATTTCGCCATATGGAAAGAGATTGTTTGTTGCCCCATTACATAAGACAAAATCGTCAATACCAACAAAAAATAGAGAGGATCTAGCATAAATATGGTGAATCAAGTTAAGGAAGAGAAGAAACAACCCAAATCTGTGTGGAGAAAGAAGGAACTATAGCTCTTCAACTAGTGAAGTGCATTCCCTCCTGTAGTCCATTGTTATATCATGCATGCTTATAGATGACTGTAGATCATGAGTGGTGCATAGCCTCAGGGGGAGTGTTTGATGGAGTATGTGACAGCATATGATGAATTATTTTCATTCATCCATGCACATTCAATCCCACGGGATCAGCTTGTCCTTTGGAGGTATATTGAGCTCAAGGGAAGATATTCATGGTATGGATTTACATGTGATAGTTAGCATGTTTTTCATTGCTTTTCACTTAGTCATTTGTGGTAGATTTATATCTGTTTTCATGACTGAAAATGAGTACATTTTTTATCCACGTATATGTTTTTGGTTTTCACTAACAACTGGTTGAAAACATGTATAGCCATGCATAGATTGTGGTCATGTCTCCAAGATGTTTTGAGATGACTTGTGAAATGGACCAAACATGTATGATTTTTTGTATGATTATTACTACAGACATGTACTTGTTATTGGTTCATCATTTCACATTAGTATTGCATCCAGTCATTAGTATGTTGAGTCATATTGATGACTAGCTTGTTTTGGAGGAGTCATGTTCAGGGGGGGCACTATTTTCCCTTATTATTTCAGCCATACTTTGTTGGCATTATGTTCCTCTTGGAGGTGTTCATGTTGTGCATTATACTACGATATGACAGTGGGGTTCTTAGCCTCATGTGATGAGATATGTTTTGGTTGTTGCTATGTAATTATGGGGGAGATTGTGTGTGGTTGCCTCATGTGGATTTTGTTGCAATTTAAGTGATGCTCATGTGATGTTTCTATGAGGAGGAGTGTTGGGTAATTCTCATGTGCATGTTTTTCTTTTATTTGATGTTGCTCATAGTTTCATATGTTGCATATTTTGATTATGGTTTCCTTTATGTTGGCATGTTGTTGCTTGATGCTAGAGGTGTTGGTGGTATGTTGCTATTAAACTTTCTTGTATATACATGTTGTTTACTGCTACATATATGTGAAGAGATAACGGGTTATTATTATATATGTTGCTTGTTGCTTAGATGGATGCATGGAAGATTTTTTATGCATTATATTTCAGCCATGTAGATATGTATTTCTCCAATATGTACTTTAGTTATTATTGCCTATTCATATGGATTTGACCCTTTTCCATTGACGTGAAAGGGGGAGAGAATTTGGATAGAATTCATATGGATAGAGTGAAACTTTAGTTTTGGAGAGTGTATAGAGATCAACCTCACATGTTGATGAGCTTGATATCAATGAGAATGGGGGGAGTTTGTTGGAATTGATGTCAACAAGTTGATGGTAATTATCATACTTTTCATATGCATGTGTGATGGATGTTGGACTTGGTGGTCCTATTGCTTGGCGTGATGTATTGAAAATGATATGGTTGTGTTGGCATTGATGTCAACTCTTGAGGTCATGCACTTATGGAAACCTCATGATGATGTAGTTTCATGGACCATGGTGTGTGTCGGTATGTGTTGGCATGTGATGGCATTGATGGAGCTTGATGTTATCATGATGGTTTTTTAGAGTTGGCATGTGCATTAATATACATTTCATGGTGGTTTTTTATTCTACTACAGGTTGAGGAGGCTTCCACTGATGTTGAACAGATCTACTTATGATAGAGTTGGTCCATGGCACACTAGTTGAGTTGTCAACTAGGTTTCATTAGGTCCTCATGTCTATGACTATGAGGAGACTTATTTTTTTGACATGATGGCTTGATTATGTTGCTACAGAGGTTTTCAGGTTTGTTCATATGAGTTACATCTTGTTCACAGGTCTAATGGAGAGTGGAGGACTTGTTGGCATACTTTCCAACCTTGTTTGTTGGTTGTAGTATGAAGGTCTTGTATATTTGGCATGTGAATTGATATACATGTCATGATGGTTGTTGATGCTACCACAAGTTGAGGGGGCTAATATAGGTGTTGATAATATCTACATGTGATAGAGATGGTTCATGGCACACTAGTTGAGTTTTCAACTACGTCTTCATTAGGTATTCATGTATATGCCTATGAGGATACTTATTTTAGTGATGTGATTGCTTGATTATGGTGCTATAGAGGTTTATAGGTTTGTTCAGATGAGTCGTGGGTTGTTTAGAGATCTGGCGGAGAGTGGAGGACTTGATGGCATACTTTCCAACCTTGTTTGTTCGCCCTTATAGGTCAACTTGGCAATGACACTTAGGAGTCATGTTTGATCTACTTGTAGATGTGTCAGAGGCCATTTCAAAGGTCTGGAGGCTTGTACAGATGTAGGGGAAGGTGATCCAATAGGTGGCACAAAGGCCTATGGGAGTGGTTAGAATGCTCCAGTCACATGGAGGCTAGTTCATGGGAGCGATTATATCCCCAATCAATTTCAAACAGTGTCAAGGGTGTGACTAAAGTTTTTCGCGACATTTCCTATGCATTCCTTGCACTATTCGTAAGGAAATTAGTTTGAAATTCCCAAAGGTTTACAAAATTGGTTGAAAAATTCAAGAATGGTTTGAAAAGGTCATATCATGATGTGAATGCATTTAGTGCAATAGTAGTGACCTTAGTGTATTGATTTGGTTCAATTTGTGCACCTTTGATCCTAGTCCCAACCTTAGCTTCTCCCTACATGTTTTATATTCTTGACCTTGGATCTATTTGATGGTTGATTGAGTTAGATGTTGAGTGTATTTGTGGAGAGAAATACGAATAGTGAGATTATGCTTCATACCTATTGGAGAGTCTATATGCTTCATTCCATGAGTGTTAAAGATTGAACAATGAGATGATTTGAAGCATGTTGTAGAATAGATCAGAATTGGAGCTGCTAGTGTAGAGATTGGTTGGAGATTTTGGTATGTTGTTGGAGTATATGTTGGTGATCCTCTCACACTTGTTTTGCAAGAGTTGTTGATGAATGTAGCACATAGCCATGTGTCTTATGATATTATTTGTATTATGCGGCATCTTATTGTTGTGAGAATATGATTGTATTCAATTTTTATGTAGCCACAGTATTTGTTATTTTGGAGAGCACACTTCTTGTGATAATGATATCTTGTTTTTGAGAGCATGCTATTTTGGAGAGCACACTTCTTGTGGCATTCATATTTTGTTTGATGATGAGATCTTGTTTTTGAGAGCATGTAAGCAAAGATGATTTCGTGTTGAGAATAGTGTCTTGGGATCCAATTTGAAAATACATGGAAGGAGGTCCGCATAGTGGTAGAGGAGCGGTGATAACAAAGCTTCAACAAAGGAACAAGTTTGACATCCAATGGTGGTTGCATAGTTTGGAAACAATTGAATGAGGCTCATTAGTCATGATGGTGACCATAAGATCAGAGCTTGTAGAGTCGATTATTAGTTCAGGAGAAATCGAACAAGGATCATTGATCGTGGTGGCCTTCAGCAGATGGTAGGTTGTATATCCATAGAGAATAAAGTCTTCTAGTTGATGAGTAGTATCGAGTCTCCTGTCCAATCGGAGTTGGAATCTTGTATATGAGGTCGGGTCTCTATGCTGATGGGAGTAAGCAAGCTATGTAAAAGACCAATTAGTTGACTAATATAAATTCAGAGTAGAGCAGCATCAGTAAGGGTTGTTTTTCTCCCGGAAGGGTTTCCACCAAATATCTTGTGTCTCTTGTGTGGATGTGCTTGTGATGTGTTTATTATTGTTTATGTTTCTTACATGGTTTATTATTTAGCTACTTATATATTATATGCATGGATAATATAATGAGTTGTTGGTGCATGTATCTGTGATTTTGTAAGTGAAGTAATAAAAGGAAAGAAATTGTGTATAGACCACACTATTGATTCACTCCCCCCCCCCCCCAGTAATGATCAAAGGTTTCCAAAAATTAGTATTAGAGTGGGGCTCTTGGTTACAGCTTGATCGTTGAAGAGTAGATTTGGGGTTTGTTGGTGGAAATTGAAAAAAAAAATTGAATGGTTGTACTCACTACTGCAAATTACAAGGTATGGCACAAAAATATAAAATATCAATTATTATATAGTGGTTCTAAAATTTGGAGAGTAGTATGTGAATTTTGTGGCGAGGACCCAATTGCAAATAAAGTTTTGTTGTAGGATGCACAAGCACAATGCATAATCTACAAGAATCTTCATAATGATGATATGAAGACTAGTGGATTTGAAATGTGCCAAATATATGTAGGACAAGCTAGAATCCATTTTTGGAGATGGCACCAGCAACAATATGAAAAATGAGAAGAAGAGAAAAAACAAGAAAAACAAGAAGAAGAGCCTCTAGAAACAAGAACCTCAGCCACAATAGTTTCATTCTTCTAGTGTACATGATTCATCAGATGATGAGAAGAGATCATAAAATATTGAATCCTAAGGTATAATTGTTAATGATTTTATTTTGAGTTACAATTTTGAGGATTCATATTAAGATCACGGGTATGCACATAATGAAGATGAGAATGATATTAAGAGTATTAGATCTAAAATTTCTAGAATAACAGCTACATCCCAAGGATCAAGAAAAATTATTGCATATTTGTGATGATAAGGAGGCTAGGCTCAAGGAAGAGTTTTTCAACCTAAAGGTTAAAATGGTTGAATTTGAAATAGTTGAGGAAGGAATGAAGAAATAATATCAAGTGAAGGTAGAATAATGTGAGAAATTAGAAGCTGAAATTGTTTCCTTGAGAAAGAAGTGAAAATTGGAGAAGAGAATCATTGCCTTGGATAATTTTCTTAAGATCCAAAGATCGCCATTAGATAAATCTAGTCTTGGATTTCAAAGGGTGAACCTAGTTTTCATACAAGAAAAAAAGGAAATAAGAACCCAAGAAACCTATAGAAAACAATGCCAGTAGTAAAAGTGAGATCCAAGGAAACAAGAAGCAAATCCAGCAGCCGAATAGCAAACAAAAGAACCAGCATCAGAAAAACAAGTAGAACCAGTATCAGGTCAATCAACACAACCAGCAGTAGAGAAGAAAATCTCAAGGAGATCCTACATTTAGAAGACCTTTTTCTCCTAGAGATAATAGTGACATACATGTAACATTTCAAAGGAATCAAAGTCCTTTTGTTCCTTTTGTACATAATGTAGAATGTTACAACTGTCACAAGTTTGGGCATATTGCAACAAATTTCTTGACCATATTGTATAGACTTATTAGCAAAGGTACCAGCAATTCTAGTAGCCAAGAAGAATGGGTTACAAGTATGACTATTCTTTTTATGGTTATTGTAACTCATGTCACCTGTTTTCCCATAAGGCAATAGATTGTAGGTCTAAAAATTGGAAGAGATACTCATTTCATGCATGGTTTAGATCACGCATGCGCAGTAGGAGATTTGATCTTCTTACTTCATACCTTGGCCATCAGGAGTGCTATATTTTCCATATATTTGGCCATATGGAAAGAGATTGTTTGTTGCCCTGTTACTTAAGAAAAAATCGTCAAAAGCAGTAAAAACAGAGAGGATCTAGCACAATTCCAGTTAAACAAGTCAAGGAAGAGAAGCGGAAGCCCAAAACCGTGTGGAGAAAGAAGGAACAGTAGCTCTTCAACTACTGAAGAGAATTCCCTCCTACAATCCATGGTTATATCATGCATGCTTATAGAGGATTGCAGATCATGATAGGTGCATAACCTCGTAGGGAGCGTATGATGGAGTTTGCGACAACATATGATGAGTTCTTTTCAACCTCATGCACATTCAGGTCCACAACATCAGCCTGTCCTTTGGAGGTATATTGAGCCCAACGGGATCTATGCATGTAATGGATTTACATGTGATAGTTAGCATTTTCTTCATTTATTTTCACTCAGTCATTTGTTGCGGATTTATATGTGTTTTCATGAGTGAAAAGGAGTACATTTTTTAGCCATGCATACTTTTTTATTTCCACTAACAGTTGGTCAAAAAGATGCATATCCATGCATAGTTTGTGGTCATGACTCCAAGATGTTTTGAGATGACTTGTGACATGGACCAGCCATGTATGAGTTGTTGCATGATGATTACTATAGTCATTTACTTGTTATTGTTTCATCATTTCACATTGGTATTATGTCCAGTCATTAGTATGTTGAGTCATGTTGATGATAGGCTTGTTTTGGAGGAGTCATATTGTTTATAATTTGTAGCCACGTGGATGGGCTAATGATGATATAATAGTCATCATGTATCATGTTTTTGAGTCATTGGTCCATAGGAGATGATTATATCAGCCATGTATTTCTTTGATATGTTCATGTAAAATGCTCATGGATCCATGTATTTATCTTGTAATATCGTTTGGTCATATAGCCATGAGTCATGAGGTCATGTTATGGTCATATAAGAGTATGTATTAGGTCTTGTATCATTTCTAAATCCATGTATTTATCATTTTATATGTCATATGGTCATGGTCATGTGGAATCTTAGTCCATATGGTGCTTATTTTTGTCAAAGGAAGCATTGTTCGCATTGGAAGCGGTCATTTCAACCCAAAAATTGGTATCTCTACAGCTTGGAGATGGAACGTGTTCACGAGGAGCACTTTTTTCTCTTATTACTTCAGCCATACTTTGTTGGCATTATAGTCCACTTGGAGGTGTTCATGCTATGCCTCATACTATGATATGATAGTGGGGTTCTTGGCCTCGTATGATGAGATATTTGGTGGTTGCTGCTATGTAGTTATGGGGGAGATTGTGTGTGGTCTCCTCATGTAGATGTTGTTGTATTTTTTGTAATGCTCATATGATGTTTCTATGAGGAGGAGTGTTGGGTAATGCTCATGTACATGTTGTTTCTTTATTTTATGTTGATTATAGTTTCACATGTTGCATATGTTGATTATGGTTGCCTTTATGTTGGCATGTTGTTGCTTGTTGCTAGAGGTATTGGTGTTATGTTGCTATGAATATTGCTTGGATATATTTGTTACTTATAGCTACTGATATGTTGAGAGATAGAGGATAATTGTTATATAAGCTACTTGGTTCTTATATGGAGGAATAGAGGACTTTTGATGCATTATATTTCATCCATGTACCGACATATTTCTCCTGTATGTACTTTAGTTCTTGCTTCCTATTCATATGGAGTTGACCCTTTGCCATTTATGTCAAAGGGGAGAGAATTTGGGTATAATTTGGATGGATAGAGTGCATCTTCAGTTTTGGAGAGTGTATAGTGATCAGCCTCACATGTTGATGAGGTTGACATCAATTCCAAAGGGGTTGTTTGTTGGCATTGTTGTGTTAGCATTGATGTCAACAAGTTAATGGTCATGGTCATACTTTTCATATGCATGTGTGATGGATGTTTGACTTAGAGGTCCTATTGGTTGGAATGATGTATTGACATTGAGATGGTTATGTTGGCATTGATGTCAACTCTTGAGGTCATCCACTTATGTAAAACTCATGATGATGTAGTTTTATGGACCATGGTGTGTGTCGGTATGTGTTGGCATGTGATGGAATTGATGGATATTGATGGTAGCATGTGCACTGATAGACATGCCATGATGGTTGTTGATGCTAATATAGGTTGAGGAGGTTGCTACAGGTGTTGAGCAGATCTACATGTGATAGAGATGGTTCATGGCATAGTAATTGAGTTGTTAACTATGTATTGATTAGATCTTCATGTATATTCCTATGAGGAGACTTATTTTAGTGATTTTATGGCTTGATGATGGTGCTATAGAGGTTTGCAGGTTTTTATCATATGAGTTGCATCTTGTTTGAAGGTTTGATGAAGAGTGGGGGACTTGTTGGCATACTTGACAACCTTGTTTTTTGGCCCTAGAATGATGGTCTTGGAGAGTTGGCATGTGCATTGATAGACATGTCATGATGGTTTTTGATGCTATTACAAGTTGAGAAGGCTGCTACAGGTGTTGAGCATATCTACATGTGATAGAGATGGTTCATGGCACACTAGTTAAGTTTTCAACTAGGTATTCATTAGGTCTTCATGTTTATGCCTATGAGTATAATTTTTTTAGTGATGTGATGGCTTGATGATGGTGCTACAGAGGTTTTTAGTTCTATTCAGATGAGTTTCAGCTTGTTTAGTGGTCTGATGAAGAGTGGAGGACTTGTTGGCATACTTGCCAACCTTGTTTGTTGGCCCTTCTAGGTCAACTTGGTAGTGACACTTGGGAGGCATGTTTGATCTACATGTAGATGTGTCATAGGCCATGTCAGAGTTATTGGGGCTAGTACATATGCAAGGGAAGGTGATTCAATGGGTGGCAGAGGTTTTGGACTAAAGAACTAATGTTTTTACTGGCCCTAAGCCCTAGTCGCGTGCACAAAGGCCTATTAAAGTGTTTGATATTCTCTAGTCGCATGGAGGCCAGCTCATGGGAGAGGTTATAACCCCAATCAAGTTCAAATAGTGTCAAGCATGCGACTAATGGTTTTCACAACATTTCCTTTGCATTCCTCATGTTGTTCGGAAGGAAATTAGTTTGGAAATTCCCAAAGGCTTCCAAAATTCGTTGAAAAAGTCAAGAATGGTTTTAAAAGGTCCTCTCATGATGTGAATGTATTTATTGCACTAGTAGTGACCTTAGTGGATTGATTTAGTTCAATTTGTGAACCTTTGATCCTATCCCCAAGCTTAATTTCACCCTACATGTTTTATATACTTTATCTTGGAGTTGGTTGATGGTTGATTGAGTTAGATGTTGAGTGTATGTGCGGAGAGAAGCTTGAATAGTGAGATTTTGCTTCAGACCTATTGGAGAGTCTAGATTCTTTAGTCCATGAGTGTTAATGGTTGAATAATGAACATATTTTAAGCATGTTGTAAAATAGACAAGGTTTAGAGTTGTTGGTGTAGAGATTGGTTGGAGAGTTTGGTATGTTGCTAGATTATATGTTGGTGATCCTCTCAGACTTGTTTTGCAGGATATTTTTATGCATGTAGCACATAGCCATGTGTTTTATGATGTTATTTGTATTATGTAGCATCTTATTGTTGTGATAATATAATTGTATTAATTTTATGTGGCCACAAAGTTTTCTATTTTGGAGGGCACACTTCTCATGGTGTTCATATTTTGTTTGATGATGAGATCTTGTTGCTAAGAGCATGTATGTAGAAATTATTCCTTGTTGAGCATAGTGTCTTGGGATCTAGTTTGGAAAATACATGAGAGGAGGTATGCATAGTGGTAGAGAAGTAGTGACTTCATGATAAAGGATCAATGATAGTGAAGCTTCATCAAAGGAACAAGTTTCTCATCCAGTGGTGGCTTATTGGTCATGGTGGTGACTAGGAGATCAGAGTCTTTAGAGTCCATTGTTGGTTCAGGAGTATCGAGCAAGGATCATTGATCATGGTGGCCTTCAGTAGATGGTATTTCGAAGATCTGTAGAGAAAAAATTCTTACAGTTGATCATTGTTATCAAATATCCTAGCCAACCGGAGTTGGAATCTTGTATATGAGGTCGAGTCTCCATGCTGATGGGAGTTGGAAAGCTATGTAAAAGACCAATTTCCTCACTAATAGAAATTCAGAGCAGAGCTCTAGCAGCAAGGGTGGTTTTTCTCCTGTAAGCGTTTCGACCATAAATATTTTGTCTCTTATGTGTATGTGCTTGTGATGTGTTGATTATTGTTTATGTTGCTCACATGGTTTATGTAATGCCCCTAGGAAAGCTGTAATATTTTACTAACAGCAATAAGTGCAATTGTTTAACTATTGTTACCTTTGGGGTAAACTGAATAATTATTACCATTAATGTTTGAATTTAGTTATGTCGTTAATTATTGTTATGTTGTTAATTATTGTTAATTGAAAAGAAAATAGTGTGTCAATGGATATATCAACTCCTCATGAAAGGAAATTAAAAATTAAGAATGGTAGTTGCCAGTAAACCCTAACTACCTTCCCCGACTATAGATGCTTCCAAAGGAAAAGGAAGCAAGGGGAAGGAAAAAACTATGTTGTAGGGATAGATGGTAAAGGGGGGAAAATCACTAAGTCTAGTGATGACCAGATAGCGCAGGCTTAGAGTGCCAAAATCATGCAAAAAAATCGCTAAGTCTGGTGATGACCAGATAGCGCGGGCTTAGAGTGCCAGAATCTTACAGAAGATGCTAAGTCTGGTGATGACCAAATAGCGCAAGCTTAGAGTGCCAAAATCTTGCAGAAAATGCTAAGTCTGGTGATGACCAGATAGCGCAGGCTTAGAGTGCCAGAATCTTGCACAAGACGATGGTCTTGCAAGAGTGCTTGGGGGGACGCTGGGTCGAGGAGGACCCACCTCATGGTCGAGTGGAAGACAAGCAGAAGATAATAGAGGTGATTCTTACCTAAAGAATACTTCAATTGCAATACTAGAATCAGGTACGGAGAATTACTTTTGTGTTTGCAAGTAAGAACAGAGAAAACCCTACAGGAAAAGCAGGCATAGGAAAATTGTTAATTTCTCTTCAATAAGGTTTAGGATTAAATCTTGTTTACTCTTTATAGATTCTATCATGTTAATTAAACCCTGATACTCAATATAGTATGTATAGATTCCTCAATGATAAGTAAGATTAATTTTTTTTTGCTTTGTAAAGTATTCTATGTAGTCCATATAAAATTGAAAGCAGTTAGACTGTATAGATGTCCTCAGAAATCAATAATTTATGTTTTAACCCTCGTCAAAAATAAAAGGTAGAAAATCAAGCGGACAGGAGGACAACTCTACACTGTGTAAATCCCTAAGACATTACAGACGGAGAATAGAAAAATAAGGAATAAGACTTGAGTCTTTGGCAAAGAAAGTATCTAGATTCATCGTGTCAAACCCTAAGTAAGAATAATAGTCTCTTCTACGACAATGGTTGTCCAGAAGGTTGCTGAGCTTAAGGTCGAGCCACCCTATTAAACAACACAGTGCTGCACAATAGCATAGTATTAAGGAAATTATGCAGATTTTTCTATCCGTTCTAAACGACAGAGTAACAGCAGTTCATGACCAGCACTTGCTGACAATTTATTAACCCAGAAAGAAGTTGTAAAGCAACTAGAGGACCCAAAAAACTCTAGGGTCGACATTCCATAACCCGGACCCAAGTCAGCGAAAACAATGAAGGAGACTTTAATTGCATGTGACTCGACCTATTCAAGAAATCCCAAAAACCCTTGCAACAAGAGAACCCTCAGCATCAGAGGAAGGAAAAACACCTAATAGTCTCAAACGATTTTGTATCTAATGAAACAGCAGCAAATAAAAGATAACTTAACATTCAAAATAGTGAACCATTAACAGATTAATTCTTTCAGTCAAGTACATTGTGTGAACCATACAGGCATTCTTAACATCGAATTTACTAATTCTCAGCACAGGATTAATATCAAATAAGTAAACATATGATTATATTTGAACACAAACATTGCATCAGAATAGGCATGTTGACGATATACATAAGCAAACCCTTGGTTGCATGCCTAAAAATAGGAAACTGTGCTATACAAAAATCAGTGTGCATTTCTTAGGAAAATTATCTTCTCAGAATGCAATACAGTAAATATAGTAACATGCGGAGGTAACTAGGGTCTGCCCGAAAGCATACTAAGCCCCAAGAACTCAAGAATCATTTTTCGGACTCCACGATGGACAATAGACTCAATAGATTTAAATATACATCAAACCCTTAAATGCAATAGAATGGATTACCCAGCAACAGCGCAGAGCTGTTCGGCCATATCCGCTTCTCATACTTTCAACAATGGAAATCTAGGAGCTAGGAGGTAGTGCACCTAAAAGAGACAAAACAGCCAGATTTCAAGCAACCCAGAAACTGTGGTCGTTGCTTACCTAAGAAGCTGCATGCGAAGGGGCTTGGCTGGAAGCACAGTTCTTTGTTCGGAGAGGTAGTCGATTCCTCTGATGATACACCTGTAAGAAAACACCACTACTGCTTAGCATTGAGAAGGGAAACGTTGTATCAATAAAGGATATTGTGCCTAAGGTAAATTAAATTGTTCGAGTTACCTTGCCATCATCTGGGAGTTGTAGTGCGAGGATGAACTCGTGGCTGTGCAGAGGAGACCATGCATCGATTTTCCAGCCCTGTGCCGAAGGTAGATCCAGCACCATGTAAGGCATGGAGAAAGGTGGAATGGAGTCCCGGGAGCAAAAATAAGAAAGGAGACCAAACAGTCGATTGAAGGCTTGAACCCAAATAAAGACAAGGCTAACTGCCAGATCTTCACACCCATTTTCCTTCGTCGATGTAACGCTGAGCCCGAGGAGATCCACTGTAATGATAGACCCTGCTCGTGCCATGTACCATGGCAGAGCAGGAAAATGAAAACAAAACCAATGAAAAATCACCGTTTTGATAAGGTAGATAGCTAGATTAAGGGAAGGGTTGACATCTGTGTACCATCCACGCTGTGATTAGGTTAATCACATGGGATAGTACTTCAACCATAAAGTTTGACACCTATAAATTGACCCGTATTACCCGTTCCAAAA
>APFE031115785.1:0-22152 GCA_000404065.3 Pinus taeda | reverse complement strand
GCATGGATAATATAATTAGTTTTTGGTGCATGTATGTGTGATTCAGTGAGTGAATTAATAAAAGTCAAAAATTTTATATAGATCACACTATTGATTCACCCCACCCCCCTCTCATTAGTGCTCAAATTTTTCCAACACGTGGGTTGGGAACCAATGCACCTAACATAAAGTTATTAAACAATTTTATAGACTAAGTATTTAGAAATTTAAGCCTATTTATGACAAGTGTGAAATACATGAAATTTTTGTAACTTTTTTATCTATAAAAAGAACTTATTTTCATCTTAAGAATAATTTTTTTCCTAAAATTTTAAATGAGAGAGATAAATGGTTTGCCCAATTAGTCATCAATTATTGAGCATGCGTAACAACCTCCCATTAGATTGTGAATAATAATGAGAACCCCTTAAAATTTTGGATTCTATTAATATATTTTTAACTTATATTATTATTTTCCATAATTTGATCGATTTATTTTAAATTTACTTAGTTATTTAAGTTTTATTATTTTAATATTTAACTCAATTACACAATGAACAATTTTATCCATACCTTGTGTTCCCATATAGATATCCCATAACCAGATACAAGCATGTGTGATTACTTCAAACTCTCAGATGATTCAATCATAGATATGCTCCATTTGAATACAATGCCTATCTTAACTCTTGAAAATGCTTGTATCTTGAATCCATTGTTAACACTTAGATTCCATAACCAGATACAAGCATGTGTGATTACTTCAAACTCTCAGATGATTCAATCATAGATATGCTCCATTTGAATACAATGCCTATCTTAACTCTTGAAAATGCTTGTATCTTGAATCCATTGTTAACACTTAGATTCCATAACCAGATACAAGCATGTGTGATTACTTCAAACTCTCAGATGATTCAATCATAGATATGCTCCATTTGAATACAATGCCTATCTTAACTCTTGAAAATGCTTGTATCTTGAATCCATTGTTAACACTTAGATTTTTTGGTATTAAATGAGTGATGATGTGGCCCACACCACATGGTAGTCTATGTGTAACCCCACAAGGATCCACAAGCAAGTATGAAGTACGATTTATGTTTTACCTGGATTCTAGATCTCCAGTTCTCTCTCCTCGTCTAGATCTGAGATCTAATATTGTATGTGTTCCATCATTCTCATTTCTAACAAGATCTAGAGTCCAACTACAAATACCTAGATGTATGGATATTTGGATATTCAAGATATGCATATTTCTTTACATTTTATGAGATGAACACCAACTAAACCTTCCACATCACCAAGTTGCACTAACGTGTTCTACCACTCATCATGTTGATGTGTATCATCTTACGTGTCATAGTTCCAAACTTGTCCAAATGGGGAAATTTTAACTACAATTTCAAATGACTCTCCATTAACCTTAAATTACAAAATATACTAAAACATGAGAAGTTAATAAACCATGACATTGTTAAAACCCAATGAATGTGAGATTATCCTTTATGTTATTTTTAAATCATAAATATTTTTCATAATATCTTGTGTCCTCTCTCTCATTCTATCGCTTATAGATTATATATTTTCTCAAATGAAATCTGATTATAACATAATCTTTGTAATATAGGAATTGATTTTGATGAGATTATTATTATTTTTATTAATTTACAGGGGTGTGTTACTTATTTACAGAATTTTATTTGATTATCTTAAATTATTTGTTAATTGTTGAATGTATTGAAAGAAAGTGTTATTGGTGTTAAAGGCTATCCAAATTAAAGGGAAAGTTACATAATAAAATAGCACATTTCAAAATATTTCTTTTATATTTTTTATGCACCATTTGGATACCTTATATTTGAATTCATTTTTACTCCATTTATCTAGCTCAAGTGGAAGGTTAGCATATATGATTGGCAACCAAATTCCGAGACATTTCCAACAGTATATCGTTCTCCCTCTAACTCCTCATAGTTGAGGAGAAATTAATTTTTAAATATTTACTATATATTTTTCCAATTGCACAAGCCAGTCTACCTAGTGGACAAGTCAAGTCAACCATTGGACAAGTCAACCTGGACTAGACTCTCAATGCACTATAAATAGGCGTGAGAGAGAGAATTTCAAGTCACTTTCTCAAGCAAGTTCAGATCTACTCAAATAAGAAAAGAGGAGTTTGAGGTTCATATCTCATGAACGAGAAGTGAAGAGGATCTTATTTGGGTAGACATTCAGGGGAAGGATTTTTGGCACATTTTTAAAGGGTTTTTGGTTTATTTTTGAAAGGTTTTTGGGCTTATTTTTGAAGGAATTTTTGGCACAATTTTTGAAGCATGTTTCTGGTCCTGGTTAGAAAGCCAATTATAGATCTATGTTTGAGGGCTAAAATTTGTCCCCTTTGAAGTATGAATTTTAGATTTGTTTAGAGGGATGAATTATAGTGTGGAATGTCAAGTTTCAGGCTTGCGATGAGAGAAATGACCTATCCCTGTTGAGGCAAATTTCCAAGAACAAAGTTATGGTACAAAGAAGTCTAAACTCAGGCCTAGTTTAAGGGTCAAATCCTAGTGTATTTGAAGGAAATTTTGAGGTCTTCTTTTTAAACCTAATATTGTTCTCTATTGAGGAGGCTAAACCCTATGGAAGAGGAAAAGTTCTAGAAGTTGAGTTTTAATTGCTTGAGGCTTGATTTTAGTTATGTTAAAGTCCAAGTTTTATTCCTAATTTGGGTCCTTTTAAGTTCGAGCTCTATTAATAAGGAGGTTGATTTCAAGGATCACTTGTTGAGGTAATTTTTGTTGCTAAGAAGGATATGTTTAGGAAATTGAGTGATTGTTTGAAGGATAGGGGACTAACTGCCATGAGGTAGACTTTATTTCACTAATATTGACTTTTGTACAAGCTTTGGTTCTTATAAATTGAGTAGTTGGTGCTTCCTTTCAATTGGTGTTGACAAACCACATAGTTGGTGCTTTCTTTCATCTGGTGTTGATAAACCAAGGAGTTGGTGCTAATAAACCAGGGAATTGGTGATTCCTTTCAGTTGGTGCTATTAAATTTGATGTACTCTTAGATATATATATATATATATATATAGTAAAAAATATTTGTGCTTTGTATTTTTATATGCTTTGATTTATAACTATGGATGCATTTACAATTAAAAGTTTTTAATGATTCACCCCCCCACTCAGTATTGTTGAATATTCTAGCAACTGGTATCAAAGCGGGGTCCTTGAAAAACAGTTTGACCACTGGAAGGTATGTTATGCGTAATTTCCATGATTGCGGACAAAGGTGAATTCCATAGATCTAGTGGTATGATCTAGAATAATAGAAGACAAAAAGCATGATTTTTTCCTTAGAGAAATTAGAGTATGGGAAAAAATCCTACCTCGAATCTGTGGCAAGCCTTTCTTTCCTCCTCACTTGTAAGCTAAAATTGTAGCTCCAATTGCCATAATTAGAACCTACACACACGACTAAAATAAGAAAAGGATCCTCAACATCCATGTAACATAATATAACATCTATATTCAATGAATCCATGGAATTGAAATACATGAGTGCAAACATAACACAACAGATACAGGAAAATAAGATACTCTTTATATTAAAAAATATAGGAGAGAGTTTACAACCATAAATAATAGCTGACTTTATAGATGTCTCCCCAAGTTGACTTGTCCTTCCTTGTCACAAATCACACCTCAAAATCAAACCTAATGCATGAATATGATGAATCCTTCAAGTTCAAGGAAACAGCATGAGGGCACTATCAATCTCCAAAAGCTAACCCTGATGTTATGGAAGGCAGTAAATTTATAGGATGAGTGTGGTATTTTAGGATTTACCATCTTAGGATTGAGATCCACATATGATGGGAGGATGATATCAAGGGATAAGTGTTGGCTTGATGGGCCCTAAACCAGGTTTAGCGTTAAGTAGCCAAGAAAATACCTACACTACTAGCCCTTTCGGCATCAATCCGCGGAGCGCAAACTGAAGTCTCACTTGAAGCAATATGAGGGGATGCAGAAACCAAGTTTCTACACCCTGACATGGTTGTGATGTTGATTTTAGGCCTTCACTCTGCCTTTGCGCAAATAGATAAGCCCTTTAGGGCTTATCAATGTCCTTTTCTTATTCGTCCTTGACGCCTCCATGAAAGTCTACAATTGTCCTTCGTGTACCCTAAATAGATAGATCAAGCACTTACGCTCCTCTGTAATTACTCTTAATTTTGTATTTACTCAAGTTATCTTAGTTTTATATAGTCTTAACATATAATTATGATTATCTTCACGTAAACATATATCTTTACTTGTGTTCATATAACAAAGAGAAACATATAGTTTCACGCATCAGAATAGCATTAAAACATAAACCCAGTGTTCAACGCAACATAATCATATGCAATTAACAGAAGTAAAATACACAGGTAATTCCAAAATACTTCTCTTTATTGATAATCCAGGTTTCCAGTATAGACTCTGACTACCTTGCACACACAGGTACATGGGTTCGTGCACTCAACTATAGACTTCTACCCTAGGCCTCTATGCACTCAACTACAGAGCCTCCTCCTATGCTAAGACTCTTTTTTTAGCTCTATCAAACAAAAAATTTACTTATAACTTTACCAAAAACTTATCAACTACCTTAGACTCTCTAAGACACTCATTTTTATACATTCTCATGGCCCGCAGACTAAGGGTGTATCTCATCAAGACGACACAAACTATCTAACTTAAGGGCGGAAACCCGTTTTGATTGTTTACATATTCGCGCTCCGCGACCAAAAAACATGGAGACTTTACATTCTTTACATAAAACTTGGGTCTTTAGCCACAAAAATTGGGCTTTTAACCCCAAAATTGACCCCAGTGTACCCATTCCCAACAGGCCCCCAACAAAAATCTGGTGACTCGCCCTCAAGTCACTCTGCTGGCATGAAGATCTCGTCGTGAATACCTCCCAACTCCACCTGTACCACTGCGACTTCAGTGGTGCACTGTGTTGCTACCTACTTTACCTGATCGACCAACTGCTCCGTTACTGGCCCTGCACCGTATGCTTGTATTTTCTGCTTTGTCTCCTGTAGACTAACCAATTTCCCTTCAATGGTGGTCATCAGCACATATGCTTCATCTAGCGAAGGCTTCAAGCAATCCTTCAATACTACCTCCTTGTGTTATGTTGCGTCCACTTGTTCTTTAAGCACCTTTTCTTCCTGTAGCTTCGCTAATTGTTGTGTAACGACAACGATGGATTTCGTCGCTTTAACCTCATCATATCTATGCTACAACTTCCACACCTCTGTTACCAACCTCTGGACATTGGGATCCTCCTATAGGTTGATGGCTACTTCGAGCGACTACTCGAAGAGCATAGTGCAATCCTTTACTACAGCATCTACAGATGTTATTGCATCATTGACAGCGGTCGCTTTCTGCTCTTTAATCTCTGGTGGAGTCGAAGGTTGGGCCCTCAACTCGAGCTTTGTAGTTTTAAGGTTCAGTTCAAACTGAACATTAACCAGCTCTGTTCTCACTTCACGCACTCCAACAACGAGCTTCTAAATTCTCACATGCACTGGCACCTCATCAAGAATATCCAGCTCTGGAACATTCCTACATGCCTTAGCCACCACCTTGGTCATGTGCTCATTCTTTTCCATGGTGGCCTTAAGAAGATCAATGGCAGAATTCTTCTGTACAGCCAGCTGAGCATTGTTCACCTTCTTCTCACTAATAACGCTTAGGACACACTTTTCCCGAGCCCGAAGTTCCGCGATCACACCATCTTGCAAGGTGTGAAGGGATTCACTTGGAATCATGGCCAAATTTATCCCAACCCTCTTGAGGGCACTAGCAGTGGCCCTGTCATATTCTTTTGTATTTAGCGCTCCATCTAGCATCACTATGGCCCAAGGATCTAGCATGCGCACCATTTCTGCTGCCTCTAATGTTTCAGGCACCAAACTAGGTGACGTCGCGCTGATTCACCCCACACTAGTTTGTCCTTGTGACGCCTGGATTTGCAGCTCATGCAGACCCGTTTGAATAGCACCCAAGACCTGTTGTTATTGCTACTCGAACTTTTGCAACAGTTCCGCAGTTTCATCCCTCACTGCATGTCCAATGTCATTCAAATCACCTTCTGTCAAGGTGATTAGGTCAAGGGACGTTTTGATGGCCTTGGACTTCTTTTGTGACCCTAATTTATCCTAATCCCTGTTGCGCTTAACCTAGAACGAAGTAGTCTCTAGGTCTACTCCTCCCTATTTGGATCATTGTTCTTCCTCATCTGTCTCCAGGGAAGGAGATTTCTAACTCCTATCAAATTCACGCTTCTCTTCTTCTTCCTGCCATTCTGTCTTCTTTTGGAAACGTGCTCCACTTTGGCTTTGTCCTCATCCTCTTTTTTCCTCCTCTCGGCCAATTGTTCCATCTCTATTCTGGCCTCTTCCTTCTTACGCTTCACTGTAGACTTGCTTGACCCAGCTCTCAAGTCTAAGGTCATGCACCACTCTATTGGCCAGTTGTCGAGGATTGCCACAATTGCGTCGTCTGTGGCCAAGTATGGAAGGTCATACCACTTTTGATCAGGGTCCTTTCGCGCTCGCATGGAGACACAGTGGAAGTCTGCCTTGAACTCCACATACTCTGCCGACTATTCGAAGACATTCAATGACAACCATGATTTGCGGTTGATGGCCATGTTAACGCTCATCTCCATCAAGATCCAAAATATCTTGCTATCCTTGACCCTTTGGGGGTCCTTGGTGGCCTAGAGCGAAGCGAACTTCACTGCTTCCGATAAATCCTACATGACCGAAGGAAACTAACTATCCTTCAGTAAATCCCATGCAACCAGTACTATGGATAGAAATAGCCATGCATAGTTAAAAGTTTTGCTCTGATCTTGCACCTCTCTGCAGTTCACGAGGAACTCGCTGTAGAGGTAGTGTGCCTAGTTGAATTGTATGCCCTCCACACACTGGGCTACTAATGATATGACCAGCGTCAGCACTTCATCTGCGTAACACTTTCACATAATTTTCCCTGCAACAGATCCATTTGTTGGATTGATGGGCCCTGACCTAGGTTTAGTGTTAAGTAGCCAACCAAATCCCTATGCTACTAACCCTTTCAGAATCAATCTATGGAGCACGTATTGAAGTCTCACCCGAAGCAATATGGGAGGATGCAGGAACCAAGTTTCCGCACCCTGATATGGTTGTGATGTCGATTTTAAACCTTCACTCTATTTTCGCGTAAAGGGCTTATCAATGTACTTTTCTTATTCGTACTTGAAGCCTCCGTGAAAGTCTACAACTATCCTTTGTGTACCCTAAATAGATAGATCATGCACTTACGCGCCTCTGTAATTACTCTTACTTCTGTATTTACTCAGGTTATCTTAGTTTCGTGTAGTCTTAACATATAATTATGATTATCTTCATGTAAACATATATCTTTACTTATGTTCATATCTTCACGTAAACATATATCTTTACTTGTGTTCATATAACAAAGAGAAACATATAAATTCGTGCATCAGAATAGCCTTGAAACATAAACCCAGTGTTCAACGCAACATAATCATGTGCAATTAATAGAAGTAAAATACACAGGTAATTCTAGAATACTTCTCTTTATTGATAATCTAGGTTTCCGGTACATACTCTGACTACCCTGCGCACACAACTGCAAGGGTTCGCACACTCACCTACGAACTTCTACCCTAGGCCTCTGCGCACTCAGCTATAGAGCCTCTTCCTACATTAAGACTCTTCACCCTTAGCTCTGTCAGGCCCAAAACTTACTTAGAACTTTACCAAAAACTTATCAACTACCTTAGACTCTCTAAGACTCTCCTTTTATACATTCCCATGGCTCGCAGACCAAGGGTGGATCTCATCAAGCCGACACAAACTATCTAACTTAAGGGTGGAAACCCTTTTTGATTGTTTACATCTTCGCACTCTGCAACCACAAAGCGTGGAGACTTTACATTTTTTACATAAAACTTGGGCCTTTAGCCCCAAAAATTGGGCTTTTAACCCCAAAATTGACCCCAGGGGATGCTTTCCCAACAATAAGAGATAAGGTCTCCAAGATAGGATCAAATATGAATTTGAGCTCTCTATTTGTGGTAAATAGTTTAAACTTCCTTGGAAGCTTCTGGAAGAGGAATATTTGGAGATATTTTTTTATTTTCCCAAACTTCTAGAATCATCACATTTGCAAAAGGGAGAAACATTTGTTGATCAATGTTGGTGAACAAGCATGCAACATGCATTGAATGCAGGTGGCCAAGGAAGCAAGGTTCACTAGGGCTAAAAACATTGTTTTTTGATAATTTGTCCCAGAAACACAGACTTTTTGGAGAGGACATGTTTAGAGATTTATGAATGGATGATGAAAAAATCTTCATGGATATTGATTGATCTAGTTTGTAAGCCTTTTGGGTTGATGTGACAAAATTTCCTATAACATATTTCCCCCTAAAGTACAAAGTCAGAAGCTATAGTTGATCATTGAAGTGCTTTACCTTATGACAAGTTTGGATCAAGAACAATTGGTCGATATCATCATTTGTTACAATTCATTTTCATCATGACATCAATGTTAAGGGAGGCATACCCATGCTCAACACATAGGCCAATATTACATGTACAATGATCGAGAAGTCTCGTCCATTGATAATAGAATGTGGGCCCATGTTCAAATGACTATCTATATGATCATATCCATCATACTTTATAATCTTGTATTAATCCTGAAATCATAGCCCAGATGGATGAAACTAAATCCGAGGTATTATATCTTGTTCACTCAATCATCCAATGTACGAGTCTAACCATGTGAATAAATGAACTAAATTCGAACATGGTAGACATAATTTGATTAGCGGCCAATGATGTAAGTCATTAACAAATTCGAGAGAAACCATCGATGATGTTAATGGCTCTCAAGGTACCATAGCACAATTCATATGGTGTGAATAGATGAGTTGAAATTGAACACCACATAGGATCTTCTAGTCGAAGGCCGATGATGACGACCTGTCGTCGAGAGCAAGTAAAATTTACATTGATGTATGCAAGCCCCAAGGCACCAATGTTGAGGGATTTTATCCCCTAGGGATTTTGGGTGGAACCCTAGCAGACTGAAAGTTGTCTGAACAAAGAAACATGCACATACACAGCCATTATGCTAGCAAAAGCTAATTCTAAGGTAAGAAGGACGTACCTTAGGTCCTACGTTCGGGTAGTTCCTCAAGGTTCCAAACCCTTCTTCACGTCCCTTTCGCTCCTTTGCCTTGCAAAACCAACAATTCCAAAGAATGCAGCAGTATATGGACAAAGATTTATACAAAAATCATCTTTATGTTATAAAAGAAGGAAGTTAGTTATGAACTTTAAACAACCATTCATACATGAAATTCAAACATGAACATCATAACATAAAGAAGAAGCATATCGAGAATCAAGACGTGTTTCTTTATTATAGACAAATAGAAAGTACAAAAGGAGTAATATCTCCTGAGCAACCTTTCGCAGGCTCCAAGCACAACTTCCTTCCAGATCTATCCCGCCTCAAGCCTCTAGCATATCTCCTTCCAAGACTCACTCCATGATGTCATAACTAAGGGATGAACATCAAATCACAAGGAAACAAGGGTTTCCTGTACAAATGGGGGAAGTGTAGAAGGCACAAGGGTCTTCAGACCTGGTCAGGGGAAATTCTCAGTATAATAACCTTTATCTTTGTTCTCTCCTCCTTTAGGCCTTCCCTTTGATGTCTTTTTATACCAATTCCAAAGTAGTTTTTTAGTTAGGAATTTGTTGGGAACAGTTGGGGCCACAGGGACTAACAGGTGATCAGCAGGTAAAACCCGCGATCTCCGCCCGAAAATAAGGAGTTTTATATTTTTTTAAGTGTTTTAATACATATACGCGGGTTGGGTATATATGAACCCGCGTATACATGCGTTTAACTCGGGGCAATGTCGCGTACAGGGAATAAAACACTATTTTTTAGATTTGAGACCAGGTCTGGAAGGAGGGGTTGCCCTAGGCCATGAGTGCAGCATCACAAACCATAATAGTGAGATTTGGAGCTATAACAGTTCTAGTGAATGTTGTGATGATCCTAGATGATGATGGTTGATGAAAATACTACTTATTCCTCAGATACCTTTGCTCATCACTACTAGACCTACAACCTACACAAAAATAACAACCACAAGATATATTCCAAGCGTACAAGGTTAGAGAAATTAGATTCAATCTAAACCCCCCAGAATGATCTAGCTCAAAAACAAATAAACAATAGTATGTGGAGAAGTGATAATACGATCTATATATTACTAGAAATGGAAACATACAAGATTTATACCTTGGTATTCATGTATCCCCTTCCAAATTATTGAACTGAAATCTTCCTTAGCTAGTATTAACACTTCCTATCATGTACAAGGAGTTTACTTGAATCTCACCATCATTTCATTGCACTCTTGCTATTTTTGTCCCCTCCAATTTGGCCTCCTTTTATAAGAATTTAGAATAACTTGGAGATACACTTGATGACATGTGAATTAGTTGGATACGAGTTGTGGATAGACTTGATGCACTCTTTCTCTCTCTATCCCCTCCAATTTTGCCTCCTTTTATAAGAACTTAGAATATCTTGGAGATACACTTGATAACATGTGAATTAGTTGGATACAATTTGTGGATAGACTTAGATGGCATGTGAACCAAGTAATAAAAAGTCATACACAAGTTTAATGCTCCAATATGATATTTTTTCAAAACTATAATGTTATTTTTCTCTAATATGATTTTATCTCAGAAGTTCCGTATTGAATTATGAACATTCCTAGCTCACTTTTCACTATATTCTCAATTTCAAGTTTTTATCAATAATGAAACAATTTCTATTTCATAATTATGAAATTGTGATAAAACAATTACTTCAATGTGAAAAATTTGTGAGGAATTACTCAATTATTTAATGTTAGCCTTGTAACATGTAATAATTTCCTTATAATTCCTATGTTGTCAAATAAAGTATAAAAAATGTCCTATGACATCCTTTGAGCACATCAACTTTGTTTAATCACCTCCATGAATATACTCCAATTGACTACATGTTTTAGCATTCATTGACTCATCCCCAAGAATTGGTCTACCTCAACTCTACTAACATTAGGAAGTCCTTTTTCCTAGCTTATCATAAATTTTCTCTTCCTACGTTAGACTACAACTACAAATGGTCCTAGTCACATGAACAAATATGTATGTTAACATTTATTGTTAATAAATATAACAAGATCTATGTTATAGATAGCAAAGATGCCGAAATTATTTTGAAATGATTTCTGTATTTGTTATAGTACAATGCTGAAATTATAAGTGGAGTATTTTTTTGTATTTCTCAGAGTACAATGCTAAAATCATAAGTGGAGTAAATTTCTATTTCTTAATAAATCGACGAATATATATTGCTCATAAAGAAGTAACCTTCCATCATGAAAGCAATGACCATTGTTGGGGGATCTGCAATGATGAGAAATTATCCCAACAATAACCTTCCCTCATGAAAGTAGCGCCCATTGATCGAGATCAGCCAATGATGAGAAATTGAAATTGAACATTGCTAGATTTTTATTCATATAATTGTCAATGAAATTGTAGGATCCAGTGAAATTCTATGATCCATTGACAGCTCAAGATGATAATATTCAGAACCACCTAAGAAAATTTATATCAAAATCCTTTCCAGTTGATCATGATTATATTTTTTCCTCCAAAAATTTAGAAATCCAAGTTAATTCAAGGCTAACTCGTTTGATCACTCATCATTGAGAGGTTTCTTTATTTGAATAGTTTCTATGTTTCTTTTACATTCCATGTCAGTGACTAGTTTCTATGTTTATTTCACATTCCACATAAGTCATTGAATTTGTTATTGATTATGAAATACATGATATAGTATTCTAAAGTTGTTGTTCATAATGCATCATAGAAAATAAGATGGTTGTTGTGGCATTAGAGAGCCCAACTTGGGCATGAAGGTTTCATTAATTTTTAATTATAAAAATGTTCCATGTCAACATTATTTTTGAATTCAAGAATTCTTGGGCATAAAGGTTATCATTAATTTTTAATTATAAAAAATATTCCAATTCAACATTATTTTTGAATTCAGGAATTTATTAGAAAGGTCTATTGAATTCTATTGAAAATGGTAGAGTCACCATATGGATTATAACATATCGCACTACCACCCTATCTTGTCATTTAATGGATCCCTTAAAACCCTATTTAAGAACATTATAACGTATCCATTGTATTAAAAGATTGACACATGGGCATCCAAGCAGGGCATCGTTAATCAAGCATCCATATAAAGCACCATTGAAACAATGGACATCAATGCAGACCACTGTTGGATCAAACATTATGAAGGAGAAACATAATGAATCAAATCCTTTTTGTGCCATAGTTGTTGCATTATTAGCCATAGCAACTACATCATCAACCAACTACTCTATTCATGCCCCTTTAGATACAATAACTAGGGGATCTGTTCATACCCCTTTAGATATAATAAGAGGTAAGCGAGAAGGTATAAGTAGAAGTTGGAAAAAAGGAAATGGAAAAAAAAAGAGATTTGCAATGAGAGTGGAAAAAAAAAAAGGAAATGCCAAAAGTTGGAAAAAATGAAATGGACAGAAAAGCAAAAGAGGTTGGAAAAAAGGAAATGGAAAATGTACAAAAAGCACCTAGAGGAAGCTTTAGAGTTGAAGGAGAGGTTGAGGCATTAACGGAAATGGAATGGGTTTTCAAGAAATGGGATTTTCAAAAAATAATGAAAAGCGGGCTGGGAACTTGCATTTCAAGAAACAATGATATGCATGCTGGGACATTTGCATATTTAAGGCCTACAATGATATGCATGCTCAAAACTTGGATACTTAAGGCCTACAATGATATGCATATTTAAGATATTTTTTTATTATATAAAGCTAGGAAAATTTGAGCAAAAAAGAGATACTCCCGGTTATCAATTTCTAAGCTAGAATTGTTGTTTCATGTCAACAAAAAAGGCATTCCATGCTATGGATTTTTGAGTTGCAATTGTTGTTTCATCGGGCCAAATTAAACTTCCTTTCATTTAAATCACCATGAATGCAACATTGTGAATATGCTTGAGTTGATTTTTCCATAACATCTTTTTATTAAGGATATTGAAGTTAAAATTCATTTCATTTAAATCACGGCGAATGCAACATTGTGAATATTCTTGAGTTCAGTTTTGCATAACATTTTTATAAAGGATTTTGATTTTTAAGTTGTGGTTTTTGAGATTTACATGTACTTCAAATGTTTTAAGTTTATGGAATTATAAGAATTAACCAAAGAATTAAATGAAAAAATAAGCAAAGAATTAAATGAAAAATGTTTGTCTTTGAACAAATTATTTAATAAAATTCTAAGGCTAAACATGAGTAAATTGTAGAGAAAAACATAGACAAAATTTAATGCTTCCATATTCTTGAAACATTGAAAATTCAAGATTGGAAATTCTTCCAATATTCTTGAAAATTCTAAAATTGAAGACTAAAAATTCAAAAGAAAATATCAAGAAATTTTAAACCAAACATAAACAGAACTTTGGAAATTAAAAATTGAAAATTCAAGAGAAAACATTGGTAAATTTTAGACAAAACTTATAATTCTTCCATATTAATTTATAATCCTTCAATATTCTTGAAAATTCAAAAGAAAATATTGAAAGTTCAAAAGTAGACAAACCAGCTCTTATCCCAGCTTTTCTGGAGTATTCTATTATGAATTTGTTCTATTCATCCTTGGATGCTGATTCAACTTGGTAAATGGTTTATGGAACTGGAACTGCTTTGACCTCTGCTACTTTACCACTGCCCCTTGAGAAAATGCAACCACTGCTAGTGATGCTAAAATTGTTACTCTGTATGCACCTGCTCTGGAAATGGCATACAAACCACACCAAAGGACAAGGTTATTTGATGTTCAAATTTTTACTTTGTATGCATCCACACTGGAAATGGCATACAAACCACACCAAAGGACAAGGTTAATTGATGTTCAGAACCCACAGAAATGACATAAACTGTCTTGTGGATGCTTCTATGGCTAATTAACTGCGGCTAGCTCGATCACAAAGAACTCAAAGAAAGGAAGTGAACTTGAAGATCAAGTACCAGAACCTCTTATTCGAGACCAAGAGACCAAAAGAAAAAAGATGAGAAAAGAATTGGAGCTTGTGTTTTTTTAGTAGTTGGGGGAATCCTCACAAATAGCTAATGTTACACAAAAATATCGTAACCTTGATTATTTGCAGTTAGTATGGGTCTATCATCACTTTTACTGTCCTCCTAAGCAAGTCTCAGACCTCAGCTCTTCAAAATAAGCTTTGGAAATGAGAGAAAGACATCAAAAAACAATGTAACTCTGGTTCCGCACTTTCTCTCACTTTTGCTTGCGAGCCCGCACCCTTTTTTCATATTACCTACGTACTTATACACTCTGTCTGTAAAGGGGAGGGTACGTACCCCTGTGAAAGTCAAAAGGCACAATTTTTATCTTAAAAAACTCACTTTGGGTTAATTTTAGATGATTCTAGAAGGAATTTTGACATGGATTGTTCGCTCCAATGTGGTTCATGCATCCCAAAAGAGAAGGAGCTAATCCCTTGTTAGGAGGAGCTATACCTTTGAAGGAGGATTCTATCCCTTTGAAGGAGGACCTAGTAACTTCCCTCCATTGCACTATAAATTGAGGCATTAGGCTAGTTGCTAGGGCGGTTACAAGCTGAACATTTTTTAGGGTAAATGCTGCTGAAATCAAGACTTCCTAGTTGAGCTTAAGAGGAGAGATCACATACCTTTTTGGCTTCATTGGGGAGTGAGTGAAACTTGTCAATGTAGAGGAGACTTCTTGTTGGACCCTGGGAGGAGCTTGTACATCGTCAAGGCAAAGGTTGTAAAGTTCTTCTTCTTTTGAATTAATACAATCAGACTCATTTTTCTCAACAAGTATCTCATGTTATTTGTTTCATGGACTCCTTGAATTTCATGTTAAATATGTTTTATGATATTGGCTTTTCATGTGCTATTTAATTTGTTTGCCTTGTTTGTGTTTGCAGGTTCACGACAAAGGAACTCATTTGGATCAAAGAAGCGAGGGCATCCCCAAACTTCCGTTGGACATAAGGTAGGCCTTAAACACACGTGTTTGCCATTATTTATATAAGCACATTTAGAGAAAGATAGTGTCTGGTTGGTTTGCTTGTCATTAGGTCTTCTTTAGATTCTAGGAAGGTCTATCTGGTCCGCAAGATCGACTCATTCCGCATGACAAAATGGCGACTCCACTGGGGACTTGATTGTTTTCCTTGTTTTTCATTGACCTGAGAAACTTGCCTTTTTTTTTTTTTTTGGCTTGTTGTGTGTGGAATTGAGTGGATTTAGTGGATCTAGGTTTGTTTTTGCTTTTTCATTACTTTAGGAGAAGTCCGCAGTCTGTGCTTGTATCACAGTGCGTACCTATACGCACTTTTACTTTGCACACAGAGCGTACACGCACCTGTGTAAACTCTGAACTTGCGCACCCTGCTAAAATTTTGAAAATTTTGAATTTTACTCTTTAAATTAGTTTTATTTTGGTTTAGTAGTTGTTATCCTCTGCCCAGACCTACATGTGACTTGTTAAAAGATTTCCTTGGTTTAATTTCATTGGTGTTAGGGTTTTAGGTGAAATTCCTAGGAGTTTTGCTTGTTGGGTTTGTTTTTCGATTTGGTTGTGTAGTGGCTCTGAGCTTAGAAGCTGTAGGGACTTCAGATCACCTTAGTGTCTACTAGCCTTCTTATGATTCTGACCATTTATGAAATCCCCCCTTGTTGAGGAATCTGTTTTGAGTTTTCTCTTTACAAAACTTCGAAAAGCTTGTGATTGAAAGTTTGGATTTTCATTTTCAAAAAGAAAACAAAATTGGTTGTTCTTGACTTATTTGTGATTCTAGAAAAATTGGTCCTTGGTTTGCTTATAGCCAAGTAAAACATCCTCGAAAAGACATCTTGTGAGCTTTTATTTCAAATAGGTTTTCATAGTTTGTAGATCTTAAGTTTGCTTTATTCGTAGTTTTCTCAAGATTTGCTTTAGTTATAGTTTTAAATGTTTTATAAAATATAAAAATATCTTTTGAAAAAGATTTGTTTTCGTAGCATTTGAACATTTGAAGGAAAAAGGAAATTTTTGTGCAAAATAACTAGCTGTCTCGTTTTGAGTGCATTGGAACAAATACTCTTCTTTTGATTTGTTTGCTAAGAAAGATTTGTGTTTACAAGCATTTGCATTCTCCAACTCTTTCCTAGCTAGAAGTTCATTGAAGAGAAAAGATTGCTTAATCATCTTAAGTGCATCTTTTTAGTGATTTTAAGTCGAGTCTTCACACCATGAGTTTCATCTTCGCACCTCTTGACTTAATAAAAACCAATAAAAATAACGCTTAAAGTAAAATTAATCTAGAAATCTTTTTATTTCTAGGTCTCTTTCCACCAATCTAGCTTAGGCTAGTGTCTTGGAGTAGGGAGTACTTAACTCTCCAAGACAGTAAAACAAACAAGTAGTTGATCTTGCGGTAGGGAGAAAATCCAACTGTTGCATCTATGCTCTCAGAAAGCTCCTCTCAAAGGAGAAGCACGATATCGTGTCTGAACCAGTGTGGGAATCAATTCTTCCTCATTGGTAACGATGCCAGATATTCACGTATTAAAAACGGTACACCTCGGATTAACCATTGTCCAGGAACCTGGGGTCACTTGTTGGTAAATCTTGGATTATGTCAAGGAGCCTTCAAGGGGATTGAGCTTGTTACTCTGCCCTTGCGTGCGTAACGGATCGTAGACTGTTCCCCTGGGTATATTTGTTTCCGTTGGTGACCATAGTGACCATATTCTATAGGGTTCTTCCTAAGGTGATGGTGGTGGGAAGATCCCACTGTACCTAGAGCAGACGTCGGCTAGACTCACTTGGATTTTCTGGGGGGTTCTCTTCACTCGAGACGGTTAAGTGGAGAAACTTGGTCCAGTCTATTCATTAAGTAGGTTGCGGGGGTAACTGTTCCAACCACTATTTCTGTATCAAACTCTGCGACGTTGGATTTCATCACCAACTAATGTTTTCGATTCGGAAAGTTACTGTTTGTGTGTGTTTGATCTCTTAGATTCTTTAGGCATGTGATTCAATTTGTTTGGTTCTTTAGAGACTTTAGGTGATTTTTATTGAGATTTTACTTTGTTTGCGTGTGAAGTAGTTAAAAGTCTTTAACTATGGCTGAATTACCGAGACATTCTCGTAGACTTCGAGGCCAATCCCCTGAGTTTGTTAATGTGGCTGAGTTACTGAGGACTTCTCGTAGACTTCGAGGTCAACCTCCTGAAGACATACCAAGTCACTTTGAAGGCTTGAGAGTTCTCGTATCTCCCAGTAGCGGTAGAAGTGGGTCACCTGAAGAAGGAGAACCTTCTTTGGTAGAATATTCTGATTCTCAACTAGTAGTAATTTCAGAGGTTACTGGTAGCATTTCGTCTACTAGTGATATAGGTGAAGAACCTGACGTATCTGAACCTGAATCTGAAGTTGCTCCTACTCCCGTATCAGAGTTTGTTTCTCCGACTCCTAGTGGTCCTAGTTCTCCTAGGGTAGAAACCATAATTACCCAAGATCTTCCTGCTGGACTCATAGCGATCGAAGAGCTTGCTATTGCGGATATCGAAGAAAGCTTCCCTTTTCTGGATAATCGACCTATTTTAGAGTTTAGGGAGCATAAATTTATTTTTTATAGTCCACCTAGGAGCACTGATTGGTACCATTCACTGACCAATCTTTTAGAAAATCCGGGACTCAGTTTTACACCACCTCGCATTTTTTATCACCCTTCACCTAGAGATCATTATCTTGCATTGAATATGTCTAGTCCGTCATCCATGTATTCCCAATCTCCAGAAGCCTATTTATATGGCGGTCCTTCTGTTCCTACTGGGTATCAGTCCATTTCTGGTACTTTGTCAGGAGCATCTCCTCATCCTATCGAACAAAAGTTGTTAACTGGAAGTAGTGGTACTGAGTCGTTGAGTGCAGAAGAAATTCTGATGATGTCAGGTCAACCTCAAGGCAGTCAGTTACCGCCTGGGGGGAAACCTCAAGGTGCTCAATATGTGCCTGGGGGGCAACCTCAGGGTACTCAGTATATGCCTGGGGGACAGCCTCAAGGTACTCAATTTCCACCCAGGGGACAACCTCAAGGACAGTACATACCTACAGGACAGTACGTTCCTCAAGGTCAACCCCAGACTCAATATGTACCCCAAGGTCAACCTCAGTATCAGTATGTACCCCAAGGTCAACCTTAGTATCAATATGCACCTCAAAATCAACCTCAATATCAATATTTACCTCAAGGTCAACCCCAGTATCAGTACGTGCCTCAGGGTTATCAACCCCAAGGTCAGTACCCATCTCAAGGTTTCCAACCACCTTCTAGTCAATCATATTATCAACCCTACCCTCAACCCAGTTATGGTCCTCAATATCCTCAACATGTTATATGGGTCCATACCCCGGAATGAATTTAGTGTGGGATCCATCTCAATCCCAACAGGTCTTGCAACCGAATGTGCAGTCGTCATCTCAACCTGGAAAACCCTTGGTTTCTGGTCCATCTCAGCAACCTGTCCAATCTACTGTTCAAACTTCTGCACCTTCTGTAGTTTCTCAGTCTGGGCCTAGTACACCTTGTACTCCGCCTCAAACGTCTGCTGCAACTACTGCAACATCTACTCCATCCACCCCACCTTCTTCTGGAGTATCGTCAATTCTAGTTTCTACTGTCCCTATATCTACTCCTCAGACATCTTTACCTCAGTCTGGACCCACAGTCCAGACTTTGGTTCATATGCATGTAGGAAGTACGGTTGTCACTACTCAACCTCAATTTAATTAACCTCCGTACTAAGGATAGTACCAATATGGCCCTGCTGCGCAGCAACCAACCTATCAGTATCAACCATACCCTGGGTATACATATCAACAACCTCAGCAGCCCCAGTATGGTCCGGTTAATCCTGGTTTTCCAGGAGGTCAAAATATCCCAAATGCGATTCCCATTCATAGTTATCCTGGATATCCTCCTCCTGGGGCTGGTTTGCAGACCCCGTGTTTTAGGGACCCTAATCGTCAGTTACCATTTATCGCAACTTTGGACTTCCCTGACTTGACGCGCCTTATGAACGATCAAATTAACTATCTTTAGTATTGGCCGCCAATGCCGCATAAGTTGCCCAGTGATATTCCTAAATTTGAAGGTAAGCCAGGAGAGGGGCCGTCGAACCATGTGATGACTTATCACCTCAGGTGTGCGTCTAATTCTATTTCAAATGATTCCATTCTTTTACGTCTTTTCCAGCGCACTCTAATTGGTCTTGCGGCCAAATGGTACATCGAGTTACCGCGAGCCACTTTTTATAACTTTAGTCAGTTAGCTACCTCGTTTTTAACTCATTTTCAGTTGCCAGTCAGATATGACAATGGCACGGAACTATTAACTTCATTAAAGCAATCAACATCCACTTACATCTTAGATCATATCCATGAATGGAGACGTCGACAGCATTTAGTGAAGGTTTATATCCCGGATCAAATCTTAGCTGAATGGTTTGTAAAATCCTTGCTGCCCAAGATCACAAGATGTAGCTAAAGCCAGAGTAGTTACTGAAGAGCAAGCCATTGCTCAAGCACAGTACCTTGACCTAGTTTACACTCAGTCAAGTACGTTACACAAGAAGATCCCCAACCTACCCAAACAAAATCAAATCACTGCTGCTCCTTCAGGGTCTCATGCCGCTGATGGTATGATTGGCACGGTAAATACCAAAAGTAAGAAGAAATCTTCCAAGAATTCTTCTCCTATCATAACCTTGCCAGGTTCCCCAACAGGAGAGTCTTTCGTGGAACTTTCAGCCGATATTCACGTTGTAGAGTCATCTACAGCTAAATCAAAAACCGGTGGTAAGAAGAAAGGGAAGAAGAAGAATAAAGAGAAAAATCCAAAAGAGAAACCCAAAAAAGCGAAACATCTGAAGAAAAATGCAAACCTCGTTATCCGTGTCTCATCTGCGATGAAGACCATTATACGAGAGACTGCCCTCATCGGGCAGAGGTTGCAAAAATAGTCAAAGGTTCCCAAACTCCTGCTGTCTTGAAGGATCCTTTTCCAGCTCAAGACAGTAAGATGATAGGTTCATCCTCCAGTGCCAATGAAGAACCCATATTGATGATGTCCCATGTAAGGATTGCGACTCAATAGCAAGATTATGGCAGTAAAAGTCCTATTGATGGAAAAGAAGCAGAATCTTCTCATTCAAATCCATCAACCTCAGCTCCCAGTTCCGATCCACTACAGATCGAGAAACATAACCCAGACTTAGTAATCAAACCGCCCACAAAGGGTATAATACGAAAGTCTACTTTCAATCCACATGCGAGAGCAACTCAAAACTACAACATTGTTGAGGATTTAACTATTTCACCCTCAGCAATGTCGGCTTTGGAAGTGCTACAATCATGTCCAGCACAACGCAAATTACTTTTGTCGGCTATAGGAACTGTTGACACTCAGGACCCAAACCTAATAATCTTCGATCTAGAAAATAGTGCACCACGTCTACCCCATCAAATGGCTGTCCAGATTCCAGTGATAGTAAAAAACAGACCTGTTCATAGGACTGTGATTGACAAGGGAGATTCCACGTACATTATGCCGATACAGTGTTGGAGATCACTTGGTTCTCCTTCACTAAACCAATCCCCGACAATTCTTAAGGCCTTTGATGGCCCTGGGTTTCATCCTTTCAGCATTTTACAGGATCTACCTATAGGGGTTGAAGGAAAAACCGTTAATCTAGATGTGGAGGTGGTTGATGCCCCTCTAGATTACAACCTTCTCTTGGGACGTAGTTGGTCCTACGCTATGACAATTGTTGCCTCATCGATCTTTCGGCTTATAAAATTCCTCACAATGGAAAGATCGTAACTATAGACCAATTGTCATACTTTTCATCCAACCCAGCCTCAGCTGAGAGCATTCAACACGTTGGCAAAGCGACGATCCCTTATAAGGATGTTGGTGTAGGGTTAGTTAAAGATTCCGATTTACTAGACACTTTTCCTTTCCCTCCTATCAACACATCGTCTTCTACTACAACAATTCATATGATTTCATCAGGAACCATCATTAAAGACGATCCTTGGATCATTCCTTCTGAAACTGAGTTAGACTCATTTGATACTCTTATGCCTTTGAGTCCGTATGAGTTTGCATATCAGACTGTGCAGTCGTTTTCCGACCCAATATCAACCCAAATCGACTTAATGAACGAAGTCCATGAAGACTCATTTTCAACATCAACCTCGGAATTAGAAACGATTTCCGAACTTGCTCAATCAGATGAGCAAATTCGTGAAATGCTATGTGTCGATCAGTTACCATGGGAAGATCTACATCACAGATCTTTGTTTTTACCCGAGAGCGATCGTTTTGAAAATGATTTTTCATAAATCTTTACAACTGAATATGTTAAGGACGCTCAGAATCCAATGAAACATCCTGACTCTGAGTTAAATTTGGGAAATATTTCTAAAATTATTCCTCTTGACATTTCAATGAAGCCTGGAATTATTGAAAACGTTCATATAGGTGCCTCTTGAACGGAAGATGAAATCAAAACATACAAGGCCCTATTTCAAGAATTCCGCAATGTGTTTGCCTGGTCATATGAGGAAATGCCAGGAATTGACCCAGCAATTATAGTTCATGAAATTAAAACCTACTCGGACGCTAAAACCGTTCGGCAACGTTTGCGTCAGATTCACCCACGAAAAGCTGCTGCAATTAAAGCAGAAGTTGAAAATTTATTGAAAGCAGGTTTCATTTATCTGATCCCGTTAACGGATTGGGTATCGAATATTGTTCCCATGAACAAAAAGAAAGGGACAATAAGAATATGTATCGACTATAGGGACATTAATCGAGCATGTCCAAAGGACAATTA
>APFE031115767.1:0-14003 GCA_000404065.3 Pinus taeda | reverse complement strand
ATTCAGTGATTTCCCTACTCTTTGTAGAAGAATTTGCCTACTTCTCTTTGTTTCTACCGGCTTTATGCGCTATAAAGCCATATGTAATTTCTCATTTCTCATTTGATTAATGAAGAATGAAAACTTTTTTGGTGTGAAAAAAAAAGAAGCAAGATCGGTTCTGAGCGACCAGTGGGATCGAAAACCTAAATGGGAATTATTGAATTTTGGGTTGACACATATATATTGTGTGTAGGGCGAAAAGGCTGTCAAGGATGACGGAAAAACTAAGCGAGAATGTGCTGGCTGGGGTTGTCACAGTAAGCGGTGGGATAACTGCTCCGGTGGTGGGTTCAAAGGCTGGTCAGAAGTTCTTCCGCATGTTGCCTGGGGATGTGCTTCTTGCTTCATTGGATGCTTTTAGTACGGCAGAATTTCTCCCAATCCCTTGAAATGGTTTTGAATGAATACTGTAAATGGTGGGTATATGATAATATAGGGTTTTTCTTCTTAAATTGCAGACAAAGTTTTGGACGCTGCAGAAATAGTTGGAAAGGATGCTTTGTCAGCAGCTTCCGAGGCTACAGTTGAAATTGTTGCAAACAGGTATTGCATTTTGGATTCTTCATGTGTCTGGTTTGCTGAGATTGGAACCATTCATTGAAAATGTGAATGAATTTCTTGATGTTGGTCAATTGAGTGCAGGTTTGGGGAGGAAGCAGGAGAGGTGACACATGACACATTTGCTGTGGCTGGGCATTGCATTGGAACTGCGTGGAACGTCACAAAGGTCCGGAAGACCATCAATCCGGTATCAAATGGAACGTTATCAGCGTCTGCTTTGAAGGCTTTGAAGTTGAAGAAGGCCAGCAAAGCAGTCACTAGTGCATCCAAAAGCAAATGATTGTATATATAGCATCTGGCTGGAATTCCTTTGCTACTCTACATATTTTGTTTTAGATTCTCCCAGCTGTAATAAAATTTTCTATGAATCTCTTTTGGGGTCATGTAAAAATTGTGAATTGAAATCTGAGTGGGAGAATTTCTCTGTATTGCATTAACAATGCAAACTGCATAGTTACAAAACATTTCTGCATTTCTTTGCTATTATATATTTAAGACATACGTATTTGTGTTCTAATTTTTGTTTTGCAGAAGACATCCAAAATATTGATACGTTTAGAAATTAAATAATTTGGTACATTGTCTTCTCCTTTTGGTTTACACTCATCAGAATTTTGTTGGTAAGAAACATGATTTTTCACTTTGTTAATATCTATTTTAGTATTTTTTAATTTAAATTTAAAGAGTTTAGTTATTTGAGTTGCTTTTTATTTAATAATAAAATATTTAATTTAGTTTCTAGATGTGAATTGGTTAGTGATAGGGTAGTTTTTGTTATATGAAACTCTATCACAATTAAGATAACCAATGTAATTATCAGTTTTTTCCTCAAAAAAATTACTTTAATTACAATAAATTGAATCTAATTCTTGACGATTCAAAAATAATCTTTTAAATATCATAATTATGAATTTTACAATTTTTTATTCTTTTAATGAAATTAACAAAATATTTTTTATTTTTTTATTAATTTATATTAATTTACAAAGATGGTATATAAATATTAAAATAACATAATTTCCACAAAGGTTATAGAAATAGACAACTGATGGGGGTGGTAATCTTAACCCAATTGTAAAGGTCAATTGGTTTTGGAAAAATCTTGTGGGCAAAAAATCCAACCATAATTAGTGCCCTACGTTGGCATTTCCTGAGCCAAAAGGTTAAATAGGTAGTCCATTTCCATTACTCAACAACCTTAGTAAAAATATAAATATATATATATAATCATATATAAAATATATATAGTATATATATAAAGATAAATAATTCGTTAATTTGTTATTTTGTTTATTTTTTTAAAGAGACACTTTGGCTTTGAATGGACTTAGATTTTGCCTCCTTGAAGGTGCGCTTCATCTCAAGCCAAGTTTAAAACATGTAAGTCATCTCAATACTCACACAACCTTTAGCAAACAAAAAAAAATATATTAATTAAAGAATTTTTAGTTTGTTATTTTTTTTTTTTAAGCCGAGACAATTTGCAATTACGTCAAATTAGGGTATACAATAGACTAATTCTTTAGACTATTTTTTTTTTTTTTTCTACTTGTTTTTAAAAACAAACTAGTAACATGAGTTAGAGACCTCATCTAAATAAAACATCTTGTAAATAAAAAGTTAGAAAAACAGGTTGGTTGTGCCATGAGTTAGAGACCTCGTCTAAATAAAGCATCTTGTATATAGAAACTTATAAAAAGAGGCTGGTTGTGCCAAACCTTGACATCCGTCAACATGAGAAGACAAAATTACTACCATTGTTGCAAGCAAAAAATCTGAGTCATAACAATTATTGGGGAGAATCTTCAAACATCCTTGTTGGTTATAATGCCAATTTTTCTCTCTAGCTCTACTAATCTTCTAAGAATTCTCCCACTGGAGTTCTCTTGTACCTCCCTATGCCGCCTACAATATTCAATGATGTTTAACCTTATACTGACTTTATGCCATGATCAATGATGTGACGGGAGTGCTTGCAATGTGCCAAGTATAGTGGGAGTTACAATCCCTTTAGTGAGACCTAGGACCTTATCAAGGCAATGGGAAATACCCACTCTTGGGTACTCTTGTTAGGGAATGGAGAATTTTAATTTCAAAATTAAACTATTGTTATTACCTTGAAATAAATTATATTTATAATATATAATTATATATATTCCTAAGGAAAAATAACACATCTATCATGAGGGTGATATATACAATGATGTCTATGTCCTTAATAATGCACGACATGGCCAATGACAAATTCAAAGGTTGCATTGCTTGTGAATGTGTTACAATCTCCTCCGCATATGACCTCACAAAAAAACTAGAAGATAAATATTGTCCTCTTGTGCTTATGTATAAAATAAAATAAAAAGATTCCCAAAAAGGAGTAATGTGACATAAATTAGATACGGAATTCGATAGTGTCTATTTCCCTCCCATCATGAAACTCATTTATACATGAGTGACCAAGGGGGGGTTGCAGAGTTGCCTTCAATAAGGCATTTGGTTCCTTATTGAGCTCTCACAAAATGTGGTTGTAGGAGATCCATTCAAAGGATGAAGCAAGCTAAAAAATTTCTTGAAAAAGAGAATCCAATGTGATGTTTTATATCCTACCTCCACCATTTTCCTAGTCTATAACCAATTTTGAGTCCCAGAGGGCTTGTATCTTGGATATATCCTTCATTTTGTCAATCTTCAAAAGTAAACAGAGACTTGTGAATTCACTTTGTTATTTTTTCCTCTACCCATTGAGATTTTAATGAATAGAAGGTGTGATTGGTTGAAATATATTACCATGCCAACCCCACTATGGGATGAGTGTCCTTGACTTGCTCCATCAAGAAATCCCTATGGGATATTAAAAACAATTTTAGGCAGCCATGCCACTCGTTGAAGGGAGGATTTCTTCTCATATATGAAACAATATTTCCAAAGCTATGATAGAGGAAGCGCACAAGTCGGGGATCACCATATTATTTTGAAAAACATTGGAGTTGTGGGCTTTCCAGATGTTTTCAATGAGAGTGTAAGAGAGGTTGGAGAATGAGCTGACTAATATGTCAAGAAGCCATCACTTAACGGATACCTCTAACAAGTTTGAGTGCCAACAGGGCTTTGGTGAGAGAGATGAATGCATGTGTGAAAACTTGTGAGACAAAAGGTCATTGTACAAATTGGTATATTCTTCATGTTGATGGCAAAGAATACATCTATTGGGACCATGCCACCCATAGGTAGGGAGAACCTCCCATGTCAGAATCTTGTTGCAAAGAGTAAGCCAATAAGATATCTTCGCCTTGAGGGGGGTGCTAGTTTTCTACAAGCCTCACCAACACCATAGCTTCTACCTTTTGAAGTGATCCTCAACTGGGGATTTGTAGTGTGCTTTAGTAGTAAACTCATCAGTGGCGAGGTTCTGTGTCCAACAAAGTGTATTGTGGGACTATAGCTTGAGTGTGATGAAGTTGAGTACAAGAAGATTTATATAATTATCCAATTCCTATCGAATTCTCTGTCCAGTCCAAAGGGCTCGGAAAATTTTCCAGCATCCTTGCCTTAAGGTTATGGGATCCTAAATCTGTGTCAGGTAACAATAAGATGTTAGGAGTCTCCAATCTCTGTAAAGAAGGGGGAGAGAGAACATAATTATTCTCTTCTCCTGCCCATGAGTCTCTTCAAATATGGACTTGAGAGTCATCCCCCACTTTCCAAGTAATCCACTTCCCTAGTAATGGGAAGGAATCCACCATTGCTTTCCAAACAATAAATCCCTTGGGTGGTTTATTGGTAATATGACCTAGTTAGAAAAGGATAGGTTATTTAAATACTTACACCATGTGACTTTAATCCAAATCAAGTCACCAATGCTTAATCTACAAAGGTTCCTACCTAGGAGGGCTTGTGCAAATAGATGTAGATTTTTTAGGCCCCATCCCCTAAATTATTTAAGGGCCATGAATTTGGCCCAACTAATCAAAGAAATGCTTGCATATGGTCTAGGGCCAATCTATAAGAACTTGTAATTGGTCATGCATATGCTATTGATTATGCCTTTTGGCACTAGTACAATGGAAAGATAATACACTAGAATACTTGATAAAACAATATTCATATGAATGAGTTGACCTCCTTGAGAGAAAAGGCGATGTGTCTAAACATTTATGTGGGCTTCAATATTCTTCAGGGCCCATCCCCTAAATTCTTTAGGGGCCATGAATTTGACCAAACTGATCAAAGCAATGCTCGTATATGGTATAGTGATCCAGGGGGATATCGATGGCCACCCATCTATTCCACTTGGACCTCCACCATTCTTTCTTTCAGTTTCTTTAATTGTAGCACAACTTACTATTTTTGGCAGTTTTTTGGGTCCTAGACTTCCAGATCCATTTTGAGGACCTAAAATATGTTTTGTTTGTTTGTTTATACTGTGGGGAAAATGGAGAGACTAGAAAAGTTAATACCAACTTATTAATATTTTTAGTCTCCTCTCGAAGATCTTCAAAATGAGGTATTATGATAGTCAAATAGAGATCATATGCAAAAGTTACAACCTCGGGAAGTTAACGTTCCATCTAACCACAATGGGGCCATCAAGATTTTGGTGTTTCATTTGCTAGGGTTAGGTTTATGGATGTTTAGGGTTTCCCATTTTTCCTTAATGATAAAAATGCCTCTGAGCCTCCTTGTAACACAGTTCAAAAGGCATGTAGTCATGCATATCTTCTTAGAGATAAGCTACTAGCGCCTGAGCTAGTCTATTTCCATTACGCATGCAAACAATTTTCAGTGCTTTGTTATTAATGAATTGAAGTTATGTTTTCATTGTAGATCTATGTTTCTGTTTATATATGTATTTCATTTCACTCCTTCAGAAATATGAATCACTGATATTAGAGCGGTCTTCTCTTTCTTTATTTTTCTGTGCATGTCCCCACCGAGGTCAAGATATAAGGAGTTAGGGATTGAATTAGTTGAACCTTTGCAAGACTGGCCTCACCAACCGTGAAGGCATCTCATGGAAGAAGAAACGAAATATGAGGGAGTATAATATCCTTTTAAAATGTTGCTCGAAGAAGCCCTCAACCGACAAAGGAACGAGATCATGGATAACTTTGACCAGATCCTTCAGCGAATGCCCATAGGCCACACATCTTCATCCAACAAAAATCTTGGAGGCACTACTCCCTTTAAGGTACAAGTCAACTTTGACATTCCCATATTTGAAGGATAGATAGATACAAATGTCGTAGATAAATGGCTAAATTTGTTGGAAGGATACTTTTCGGTTCATGATTTTTCCAATAGAGAAAATATCACTTTTGCACTCCTCAAAGTTTCTCCCCACATCAAGGATTGGTGGGAAAAATGTTGTGAGTAGAGGGACGAGAGGGAGCCCTCATTGTTTTTAGCTACACCGACTAGGAATTATTTTCGGGATGCCATCAAGGAACAATATTACCCTGTTGGGAGCTATGAAAATAAGTACATAAAATGGACCACACTGCGATAGGGAATGGACCAGGACACGCTGGTGTTCACACATATATTCCATACCCTTCACATGAAGTTGGGTATTAAGGATTGTGAGTGGCATCTAGTACTCAAGTACCACAAATTTCTGCACAAATACATCCAGGACGAGATGGAGTTCCTAGACATCTCCTCACTTAGCGCCACATACCGATACACTATCAAGATCGAGCAGAAATGTAAACATAAGAAGTGAGACTTTGGATATTTGAATCTAAAGAAAGGAAAAGGTGCCCCCAAACTGTAGAATAAAGGACAAATCCAAGGCAGGGTGACCCAAGACAACCCATCAAAGCTTCCAATAAAGAATATCACCATGAAGACAAAGAAGGACATAAAGAAGTGGTGTGAGTTCCACAAGATCCCCAGTCACAACACAAGTGAGTGTCGCGCCAAACTATCACTAGCGGCCGAGTTGAAGAATTCCAAATTAGATGCATGCTCCAACTCTAAGTCAGACTCTAAGGTATACCTTTTCACTGCAAAGGGATATCATGCAAATCAAAAGAAAGCAGGAGGAAGCAGGAAGGGCACTAGCTATTTTCTACCCAAGATTCACCAAAAGACATTCTAGAAATGAGTGCCCCTTAAATGTCATAGAGGTCTTCTTAGTTTGTGAAGAAATTAATGCAAAAGACAAGTGCCCTTCGTTTCCAGGACTAAAATTTGTACATCAAGGAGCATATGGGGGGTCAAAGCAAATTTGCTTTATCAACCAAAAAAGACTTCAAGGACCTAGGCCATATCAACAAGGCATGCAAGGTGCACACTACTCTTATTATAGTCCAAATCAGAATACACCCTTGCAACCTTGGTACTCTTCCACTCACTCATCTTGGTCCACACCTCGTTCTTGGCCTTATGCTCCTCCATATCCTCCTCAACTTATTAACCATCCTTCTAATCCATATCCACTCCAATGTTCTCAATGGGGCTACCCATCACAACGATGGAGGCCTCAAGTTAACCAACCTCCTTCTTTACTACCTCCACCCCAACTTCAGCCACAACTCACTCATCCTATTCAACCTAAGAAACTTCAAATGCCTGCTCAACCAAATCCGAACCCAAACAAAAAGCAAGCCCAACAATTCTACAGTGGAGAGACATCTTACCCTACTTATGTTATGGAATTCTAGGAGATGAACCTTCGGTCTCAGAGAGTGCTTCCAGATAACCATCCACCTTCTCCACCTGAAGAGTTTGAATGAGAGAATGAAGATAGTTTTCCTCAAGTCAATACACCTCCTTTTCCTGAGAGGTTGAACCACCCCAGCCAACACACCCCAGGATAGGTTGAACTTTTGGGATAATTGAAGAATTTTGTGTGTTAAAAGACCCCTTCTCCATGCTATTAAATATGTTCCCATCTATAATAAGCTCATCAAGGAGAAATGTTTCAAACATTGCGAGAGAGGATGATGAAGAAGGAGAAGAAGGGGGGAAACATGTTGAAAGACATCTATATGATTGCACAATCTAATTAATCAAGAGAGAGAAAAGGAACTTGATTTTGCGACCACAACTCAAGACTCGATATCATTGAAGATTCCTTACCTCTAATCCATATGGAGGTTGGTAGAAGAGCATCCTCAAGAAGACACATAGCAAGGAGAAACAAGAATGGCTTGACATTACCATATCATCAAGAAGTCCATGTCATCATTGTCATGTCATGAGTCATCACATGCCACATAATTATTGTGTATTATGTAATTTACAATTCGAATTGTAAAGTGAAAGTCCAAAGGACATGTACAACATATGAAGAGTCATGTAAAGTTGAAGAGTCATAGGAAGTTAGACAGTCATGAGGGTAGTCAAAGAGTTACAATGAAGGTAAAGCGTCACCTCCCTATTGGTCATGTATACACCCTCATTGTATGAGGAAAGGACTTTTCACCTTGGCTCCTCCTACAAGGCATTAGAGAGACAATCTAGTGCTTTTGGGGAGAAAGGAGTGGTTCCAACGCTCCACTATTGGAGCTAGTGGTGTTCGTTGTGTAAATGTTTATTGGGAGTTTAATTAATATTAGAATCCTCATGGCCAACAAATTTTTCATGCATGGATTATGAATATTTGTAAGACTATTCTCTGGATGTTTGTAATTCATGTTTTCTTTCATCCATGCTAAACTAGTTTAACTATTTCAGTGATTTTAATTCTTATCTTATTGAGAATGTGTTGTAATGGTTGTGATGACTATCATATCTTTGTGGAATATTCTTTTGGATGTTAGACAGATCTTTCTTGTTCATAATGGTTGCAATGACCGTCACATCTTTTTGGACTATTCCACTGGATGTTAGAGATATATTCTCTCTCTCTATATGTGTGTGTGTGTGTGTGTGTGTCTACTAGGGTGGTACTATTATCTCTCTCCTAGAGGCTAACTTTCCTTTCGCTCCGCAGTAGAAGAATCGTGACACACATACAACCAAACTCTCACCAGGCATACTCACTTGCTGATCCGAGATTACCTATGCATTAGTCTCTTTTGATTAGCTTTGTATCCAAGGAAAACCTATAAGAATATATGGCAGTCAGGTCGATATCCTAGATAGGTTCCTATTATAAATGGTGTGAGGTATAATTGGGACTTCATCTCGGGGAGGCCCCTGTGGTTGATGGATTTCCAGCACTGTCAACAAGCCCACAGATGTATGGAAGACCACCTTCAAATCCAAGGAGGACTTTTTGACTGGTTGGTCATGCCTTTGAGGTTGAGAAATTCCCCTAAAAATTTTATGATGTTGATGGATGATATCTTGTGGCCCTTCACCAAATCGTTCGTTGTTGTTTATCTGGACAACATTCTTATCTTCAACATCACTTGTGAAGAGCACTTGAAACACATATGACATATCCTTCAAAACCTACGGCAGCACAAACTATGTGCCAACCTGGAGAAATGCACCTTTGGCATGAGCTAGGTCTAATATCTAGGTTACATCATAGATGAGCACGACGTGCATGTGGATTCAACTAAGATCCAAGTCTGATGCAGGAGCATCTGGTCAACAGGGTAAAAACAGAGGGAAGGCAGACAAAGTTTCCAAAGAGGACTCGGAACATGGTTTGATGGATGGGCAGTAACACTGCCTTGGTTATTTTTTTCTTTAAATGTTGTCTTTATTTACTTATGTAATGTTTTCTTTAATTACCAGAAACAGAGAAAAACAATAATGTGATAGTTTACTTTTAATTAGGAACAGTAACAAATTAGGAATAGTTTTATTCTTTCCAAATAGAAACCGAATATGTCAGTTAACAGCCAACTGTAGAAATGAACAACCAACATCAGTTATGTAATAAGAACTACCTTTGTAAACAGAACTATAAAAAGAGCGGAATGACTCATTGAGAGGGTTCCGACTTCGTGAAAGCAAACAAGAAGCAGAGATAATAAAGGATAAGATATTCTGAACATTCAAATAATAAATATACTGTGTTCAATTGTGTGATAGTGCAGTTATAATTCTTCTTAAAGCTAGGTTGTCAACCAGAGCACGCTACAGGCGTTGCGGAAGAGAGACAATAATATACAGGCGGAAATTCTACAGCAAACATACACGCCCAAACCCAGGTATGCTACATCATGCACAGTCATTAACATTCATGAAATTAACATTCCACATTATCACGATACGTTGCTAGAAAAGTATATTTTGCATATAGAAAAAAGCCCTGTACAAATTCCATCATTTACTGTCCAAAACGACCGAGCGACTCAAACCACGAGCATAGCCAATAATATTTACAGTGGAAGAAATAAAAGTTTACAGCCAAGGTTCGGCATCGAAACAAGACCGAAGACCACGAAAGATAAGCTCAACCCTAACAACCTAGGACTGCACATAGAACTGACCTCAAGGGTCTGAGAAGCCCAAGACAAACAACTAGCGAACAGTAAAGAAAAGAACTACCCGAGACTTGCAGATTGTCGAGGACTCGAGGAGGGCCACTGTGCACAGTCCTCCCTGCAAGGTAGCGAACATAAGTGTTAGATGGTCGACATACATATAGAATAAACCAATATAAGCAAAGGAACCTGAACACAAAAGCGAATACGAAGTTGGGTTTACCTGTACACGGCGCCAACACCTCCAATCAAACCAGAAGGAATACCTTCCCACGAAGGAGCCGAAACGTAAATAACAGAAGGAGAAGCGAATAAATCATTCTGGCATAGAGCACAAGCTTACCAGTATGGTTTGCGAAGTCGTCCTCTGAAAGCGTTGTTACCAGACCACCAGGAACAGAGCCACCAAGAAATCGTTGCAGAAGAGCACGAATATACCAAGCGGAATACAGTAGCAGACAGTAAGAAGGCAAACCCATGCATTAGCAGACAGCGAGGAGACAAACCCCAACCAACAAAGGCAACCATAAAATCACTCGAATACAAAGACCAACAAGAGTTTCGGGACAAAATAACTGAAGACGAGTCGAGAACAAACACAGAGACCCTAGCTGCATAAAAGAATTTTCGAAACTTACCATCAAACCGAGCAGACGCCATTGAAACCAGAAGGGCCGAACATAAACCAACTGCATTGTTGAAATCGTAATAGGGTATCGAACCAGTGAGCCAAGCCATTCAGAAAACCCACAAACAACCACGAAGGTCACACAATTGCATAGCGACGAAGTAACACAATACCCGAATAGACAAAGTGAAATGAGCACGAAGGGTCGAGAACCAAAGTAAAAACCCTCAACCCTAGTGAGGTTTTCGAGACACACAGCTGTCAAACGGAGGCGAGACGGAGGTACCACCCTTCATTAAACACAAATCCAAAGTACCGATTCCGCAGATTGCACATATAATCAAGCAATAAATAAACACATCATAACCCTTGCCATGGTGTAATACACGTCAACCAGAGGAGCGTTGGGATCACGTGGGCTGGCCCCATCAAGTGGTATCAGAGCAGTTTTTTTTTATATATAGAGGAAGATGGCAGAGGTGCAAGCACCAAGACGAGGACCTGGGAGAGGTGGACGCCAAGGAGCAGATGAAGGATTGAGAGAGCAGGTTAGAGTTCTTACAGCTCGTTTGGAAGCAGTGGAAGCGGGTAGGCGAAGAGACCCGGAACTGGGAGATGACAGCGAGGAAGAAGCAGTAACTGCTACAGACGGGTCAGATGAAGCAGCTCCAGAATTGAGACTGCTGCGTTCAATTTTATTGGCCACTAGAAAACCCAAAACAAAGATTTCTAATTACGATGGCAGCCTGTCTGCAGATGTCCTATTGGACTGGATAAGCGAACTAGATAAATATTTCGAAAATGAGGAAGTCAGGGAGGATAAAAGAGTCAAGTTCGCTGCTACTAAGTTAAAGGGACATGCCCTCTTGTGGTGGGACAATGTCCAAGCAGACAGAAAAAGGTTGAACAAATTGCCCATACAAAAATGGTCAAGAATGGTGGCAAAATTGAAAGGTAGATTTCTGCCAAAAGATTACCAGGTTGAACTATGTCGTCGAGTACAGAATTTGAGACAGAAGGGTATGACTGTCAAAGAGTATACAGAAGAGTTTTACCGAGTAAATCTACGTGCTGGTTATACGGATGAAACTCCAGAAAAAACAACGAGGTATGTAAATGGCTTGAGGATGGAAATTCTGGATGAAATCAGTATTCTTTCTCCCCGAAGTATTGAAGAAGCCTTTCAGAGTGCTGTGAAGGCTGAAGAGAAAATCAATCGGAAACAGAATAACAGGAGAGGGAGAGGGAATGGTAGAGGACGAGGACAGTCCTACGGTAGAGGAAGGACCGCTGCGAACAGCGAAGAAGGCAGCAGTTCTAAAACTTCAGGGACAACAGAGAAAGGAGAAAGCACCAGAGGAGGTCGGTCATATCAGCGAGGACGAGGGAATGGCCGCGAAAGAGGGACTAGTGTCCAGCGCTACAGGTGACATAAATGGGGGCATCGATCCTTTGAATGTCCAGAAGTTGAACAGACAGGTCAGAGAGGAACATTTATGATACAGCCTGAAGAAGCTGAAGCACAACCACGGGAGGTGGAAGACATGGCGGAAACGGGAGAAGCATTGATTTTAAATAAAGTGCTGCTAAAACCAACCAAGGAGGTGGCTGAACCAACACAGCGAAAAGCACTATTTCGGACAGTCTGTAAATCGCATGGAAAATGTTGTAAAGTGATAATAGACAGCGGGAGTACAGATAACTTGGTTGCCACTTAGATGGTGGAAAAACTGGGGTTGAAAAGGCTGAAGCACCCCACACCTTACAAGGTGTCATGGCTACAGAAAGGCCACAAGATGTTAGTTGATGAACAATGCGAGGTAGAGTTTCACATTGGCAAGTATCATGACACGGTGGTTTGTGATATTATGCCAATGGACGTGTGCCATATACTGCTTGGAAGACCATGGCAGTATGATCGGAAGGTGACGCACGATGGGAAGACCAATTGCTATAAATTTACGAAGGATGGGGTTAAACACACACTTGTACCCATCAAAGAAGAAGAAACAACAGAATCAAGCGAAACAAAGGCACTGTTAATTGGAGGAAAACAATTTGTGAAACAGGTAGAGGAAAATGAAGTTAATTTTGCAGTTGTGAGGAGGATGAAACCAGTGTTACTAAACTTGGAAAAATCAGAACTGCCTAAGGAAATACAGGAGCTATTGGAGGAATTCCAAGAAATTGCAGCCGATGAGTTACCTGATAAGTTGCCTCCTAAAAGGAGTATCATCCATCACATTGATTTTATACCAGGATCAAGCTTGACAAATAAGGCAGCGTACAGGATGAGTCCGAAGGACAATGAAGAAGTACGCAAACAAGTATAGGAGTTGTTGGATAAGGGACTAATCAGAGAAAGCCTGAGCCCCTGTGCAGTACCAACAGTACTAGCACCCAAGAAAGGTGGAGAATGGCGAATGTGTACCGATTCGCGGGCTATAAACAAAATCAGGATTTGATACAGGTTCCCTTTGCCTAGAATGGACAACATGATGGACTGTCTTAGTGGGGCAGCTTATTTTACGAAAATAGATCTGAAGAGTGGATACCATCAGATCAGGATTAGAGAGGGAGACGAATGGAAAACAACCTTCAAGACCAACGAAGGACTGTACGAATGGCTGGTCATGCCATTTGGATTGAGTAACGCTCCGAGTACTTTCATGACACTGATGAATGAAATGTTAAAGGAATTTATCGGAAAATTTGTGATAGTCTATATGGACGATATTTTAATTTTCAGCAGGACGAAAAGAGAACACCTTCAGCATATTCGAAGGGTATTCGAAAAGCTGCAGCAAAACAAGCTGCTGATAAATTTGAAGAAATGCACTTTCTTGTAGAAGGAGCTGATATATCTGGGATTTGTAGTTGCGGAGAAGAGTTAAAGATGGACCCAGAAAATATTTCAGCAATTATAAGTTGGCCGTCACCTAAAAGTTTGTTTGAGGTACATAGCTTTCACGGTTTAGCAAGTTTTTATCGAAAGTTCATTAAGAATTTCAGTGAGATCTACGCACCAATGCTAGAGACCATAAAAAAGGCCAGCCAACCTTTTTGTTGGACCAAGGCGGCGGAAGACAGTTTCCAACTCAACTTCTGAAGCGGAAAATAATGGAGAGGCCGATCTTGAGACTGCCCGATTTTAGTAAACCTTTTCAAGTTCGTTGCGATGCTAGCGGGACAGCTATTGGCGCTGTGCTCAGTCAGGAGGATAGACCAGTGGTGTTTTTTAGTGAAAAACTAAATGAGAGTCGGCAAAAGTATTCGTCATATGATAAAGAGTTCTATGCGGTAGTCCAAGCTTTAAAACATTGGAGACACTACCTACTAGGCAACGAGTTCGTCTTGTTCTCTGATAATTCAGCATTACAATATGT
>APFE031115763.1:0-10322 GCA_000404065.3 Pinus taeda | reverse complement strand
CCCCCGTTAACTAGGGGAGCTAGTTGTGGAAAGAATATAACACAACCCAACAAAGGATGACGCAAAAGTCGCGGAGGTTGACGTAGGCAGTGTAGAGAGATGCAAAGTTGACATTGGGTTGAAGAGGCTGTGTTGTGGTGTTTCTATGGGGCAGACTGAGCGCTGAGAGGCAAACGCAGAGCCGTAGAGGGTGACACAGTCCTTGGAGGGTGACGCAGTTTTGGAAGTTAGCTTGGAGTAGTTTTCGTTGTCCAGCTAAGGAACAATCGAAGTCATTATGGGGCCAATCATCCGGTTGCTGAATTAACCAGAATATCTGTCTCAAGAGCAAGGTACTTCTGCCAAGAAAAATCTCTGAAGGGTAATCCATTTCTGGCACCCTAGTTGTATTCAGAAATTTGCATAATAATAAAAACCCTCATATCTGCTACACTGGTTTTCCCGCATGGGTTTTTCCAGGGACGATTGTCCAAAATTAATGGTGTCCCTTGTGTTGTCTCAGTTTATTTCAGTCGTTGATCTATATATTTGTGAAGGCTTCTATTGTGTTTATTTCGATGTTTATATGATTAAATAACTTGTTAATGTAAAGAACAAGTAGGAGATAATAAACTAGAAATTGCAGTAGGGATTTCTGATGTGTTAGATTCAAAAATTTTCACACTAGAGGCTCTACATTGATTATCGAGCCCTGAAAAAAATCACAGTCAGGAACATGTACCCAATTCCATAGATTGACGACCTTCTTGATCAGCTCAAGGGGACCAAGTACTTTAGCAATATTTATTTGAATTAGTGTTATCACCAAGTTCCAATAGAACCCATAGATGTGTGTAAGGTTTCTTTCAAATCCAAGCACGGTCTTTTCATGTCATTAGCCATTCCCTTTAGTTTGATGAATGCCCTTGAAAATTTCATGAGGTTGACAGATGAAGTATCGTGGCCTTTCACCAACTCATTCGTGATTGTATATCTTGATGATATTCTCATCTCTAGAAAGAGTTGGGAAGAACACTTACAACATATTTGGTAGGTCCTGGATACTCTGTGGCAACACAAGCTATGTGCAAACTTGGAAAGGTGATCCTTTGGCATGGAAAAGGTCCAATATCTAGGTTACATTATTGATAAAAGTGTTATAGGCCATTTTGTCACATCTGTTCAATAGGCATATTAACTTTATCAGTCAACATCCTTTTTCCCCTTATCATCAACATTGCACAAAACCCTAAGCACGACTCTCCCTAATCCCGGATTTTATGCCTTTGACTGCTTCATTTCAGTGATTTTAAGGCCCAACACACCTTGTCCCTTTAAGAGACTGCGTTCACTTGCAGGTTTACCCTCTCTGGACCTGCGTTGTTTACCAGCAGGTTTCCCCTTTCGGGGGGTGCATTGGTTCTAGAAATTCAGGAAAAATTAAAGAATCCCAAAGCTTCCTCTTCCATAAGCTTCCAGGAGTTGTTACAACCATTTACCTTAGATGAAAGTCTTGAATCATATCCTATCATACCTTGGAGATTTCACCCCTTATCTCTTGAGCTCATCCTCCCATCAAGAGTGGATCTCAAGCCTAGATTGGTAAATGGATAAGAATTCCTAACCTACCATCCTCTTCTATATATTTATTGCCATCCACAAGCTAGGGGTTGGCTTCCTTCATGTTGTTGTTTTGAGAGTCACTATTCCATGCATTAAGGTGACATAGATATACACTTTGTGACAAGGAAGGACAAGTCAACTTCGAGGAGCTCTTTTACAAGATCAACTCTATATTTTGTTGTAAAACTCTCCATTTCTATTAATACAAGGAGTTCATTGTTTTTCTATATGCGATGATATGATTTCATATATTTCAATATCATGTTGATCTATTGAATGAAATGATTGGATTATGCTACATATATGTCGTAGATCTTTGGCTTGTGTTTTCTGATTGTGCAGGTTCTAATTATAGTGATCGAAGCTAGGATTGGAGCATACAAGCTAAGAGAGGAACGGAGCTTGCGATAGATTCCAAGTAAGTTTCATCCATTGTCCATTTACTTTAAGGAAGACATTATAGTCCTTGCTTTCTATTTTTCTAGGTTAGTCCATCAGACCTAGGGAAGACACTTATGTCCACAGTCGTAGATTTTGTATAACAAATTGGCAACCATACTAGGGAACGGTGAATTCCCTTGGTGGTTTCCTTGTACTTAGTGCTTATTTTATCTCTTCCTCAGACCTTCATTGTCTCAGTTAGTCAAGAATAGACCTAGGAAGACCTTTCATTGAGTTTCAATTACAATCTTTGTGTTAGAATCTTGCATCCCATGATCAACGCTCCCTCTAGTCTAGTGACAGAGCGTTGCAATGCTCCTGAGCCTTCTCTGTGCCTGTGTTGTAGAGAATTGGTGCCCTTTCAGCACCTGCTTTGGTCCCTATTCATGCAAAAATTTGCTTTTGTTTGATTTTCTCTTTGTTTAGCTTTGTTCCAGTTGCTCTTCCTTGAGTCCCTGAGTGTCTTGTGGTTTCTCAGAAGCCTCCATTTGGTTTGCTTTTGGTTTTTGAGTGCCTTTGATAAGAATTTGTTTAGATTTTCTTTTGTTCTTATCATTAGGTCATTAGCAAATTGATTTGTTTAATCATTGAGTGCTTGAATGAATTAGTGTTTTAGTCATCATTATGAAAAGTTTAAATTTATCAGTGATTAGACATGCATCTTAGTTTTCATCATATTTGAAAATTAAGTGGAATTGAAAAGAAAAATCTCTTTGCATTGGCATATAGGGTTTGTGATGTAGGAAGGTGTTCCCTCTACGGACAGAGGCAACCCCTCTAGCCTTAGAGTGGGTCTAGTCACAAACAAGGACAGATCAACAATAACTTTCCTTAAACAGCCAAAGTTGGAGGCCTACCTCAACTGGTGGTCGATGGAGTTCCGTTGCGTTGCTCCAGCTTTCACTTCCTTCTCCTTAATGGGTGATCAACCTGAAACAATGCAAAGGAAATACAACAAAGCACGTAACCGGAAAACAATAATGATCTATTTACTCACAAAGTCAAGAAGTCATGAGCTATCAAGTACATTACATATAAGACATAGGAAAACATCATTGATTTCATTAATAATGAAATAAGAGCAAGCTTACAACCAGAGTCTTGACGTCACTAGCCTTCTCAGAGGGATCCAACCAGCATGTTCTTCAGGCATTCACTCTTTGAAGATGGATCTCCCAACACACAAAGTCTCTCTCTCTTACTCACAAGTTTTACATCAAATCAAGGGCACTTCACAACCTTCCACAAGCTATCAACACTCTCACAGTTGTTCACACTCACACCAGCTATCTATCAAAAGCACTAACAACACTGCTCAATCCAAGAATTTACCAACTAGCTGATCATAGCAAAGATGAGTGTTTAAATAGGAGATGGAGTCTCCATGAAAGGTGGAAGAGAGAGCTTATCACCAAGGAAGGTAGCACAATGATGGGATTGCCACACCAGGGAAGGAAGGGTGACACAAACTAGGCCAACAATCAGGTCTGGAGTCATCCAGAAGGCCGACTGTTGGAACAAATTCGCCCAATCTGGATCATCGCGGGTACATCATAGAGCTTCAGTGCTAACATCACTAATGAGCAGTGTAGCTAGTCAGATCATCGTTAAAGATCACAAGTAACCTCGCGCTGGAGCATGAAATAAAACCATCGCGGGAATTAGATGTACTTCCACGCTAGCAGCGCGGCTGGACTGTTTATGAGCACCCTTCAGCGCAAATATTAAGTCCATAGTTGCGATGAGGCAGATAACTTAGGAAAAGTGGGTCAATTGGCAACATAAGAGAGCATTTGTTCAACATGAGCATGTTTGACTTGGACACATGACATACTAGATGGACTGGGAGTGAAGACAGTGACAAATTACTGTGTAACAGGGTTTGGTGTGTACATTAATATTGGAACAATTTCATTAAAAGGGAATTGCACTTAGCATATTGTTCATTGCATACTCTTTGTCTCTTCCCTCCTTTAGATGGATTTTCATTGAAAGTGAAAGATTTTATTTCTTCATGCTAGCTTTCATTTTTTGGAATTCAAGTAAAATTTTTGGGGAGCCCCAAAAATGAAACTTAATTGAAGATAATATTAAAATTTACTGAATCAACCTAAGGAGAATTTTTAACATTAATGCAAAAATTTAGAGGTTAGGCTAGAGACATGTTATGATGTCGTTAAACATAGGAGATGTCATTGTTTACCAGCATTACATCCCGAGGGTGATATCTCATTCCACGTACGTAAGTGCATCAGATCGTACTCTGCATACCTTTGGGTATATTAGATGGCTCTCCATGCATGATAAGTATATGGGAACTCTCTCATAAAATAGTTACACATTAGACAACGCTACCACGGACTATACTTCCACATACCATCGAGTATATTTTTGAAGTCCACCATAGGTTTCTATCCTTGCCATAGGTAACCGAGTTGGCCGCCATGTATACTGTGATACACTGAACATAACATTCAGGAAGATTGCCTGCACGTATGTTAAGTCCTTGGTTTACCAAGATGTATATTGTAGTTCACAGTTGCTTGGTAAAACTTTATGCCTAGTTTACCCCTCTTTTGATTTATTTTTGTGCTAATTGTTAAAATTTATTAATCCAATGTGGAAGAGCAAACATCTTTCCCCTATCATTCATGTAGAATGCAAAATAAGCCTCCTCTTCCAATAGAGGCAACTCATCACCATCGTCAGAAGCATAAGAAAACACAAACTACTAAATCGGGGACTTCGGGAACTACTTCTGGTCCACCTCCTGAAATTTGTCCATCATAATCATCCCTCCCTTTGAGCTCTAAGCCTGAGGAACATCTTGTCTTCCTAGTGAGTCTGACATAATCGAAATAGAATTACCTGAATTAGGTACCTTATTACTTGAGGTTATTCAACCTTATGTACCTAAGTGATATTCACATGTTACTTCGGGACCTTCCCTTTCTCTTCCTTTGTCTCAGACAGAACCCTTAACTATATATCTTGGACCCGATGGTGAACCCCTTCCACCTGGTTTTGTGAGTATTGAAGAGATCCCATAGGAAGAACCTCATCCCTCTTCTCTTGTTCATTTGAGAAGGATTAATATTTATTAGACTTATCCTCTTCCTCCTCTTCAAAATCCATTCCATACTCTATTAGATTTTGTTCCTTTCAGTTCACCCTTTAGTGTTTCACAACAATTATCTTTGGGATTATTAAACATGACTGAATCCGCTATGGTTTCCCAGCTTGCCACTTTGGTTGAGACAACCATTATTACTTCCTCATCCATGTTTGCGACATAACCAGAGACACGTCTGTATGGTTGCCCATCCGTCCCGCTTGGTTATCAATCGTTGTGTGGTACCTTCTATGGTGCGGCATCTAGTCCTTGGACCTCTCCCATGACATTTATTTCTGGAATTCTGTCTAGCACTTCTCTAATGAGCACTATAAATTATTCTCCTTCTCCTCCACCTATACCTATAGTTGAACAATAGGTTGGTCCTTATATTAGTGTACACCTTCAACAACCCAATTATCCTTATATTGGGTACCCTTCACCTAGTGGGAAGTTGCCTCCATCATTGCCTCCTCCTTTGGCAAGGGGGAAACCTATTGTTGATGTACCACAAGTTAGTGCTCTGCCTTATTTGAATCGTCCTTATTCTAGTTTGGCTGCTAATGTTTGAGAACCTACTTTTCCATTCCAACCTAGTTTAGTTGTGAATACATCTATATATTATCAACCTATACCATCTGCATCCGAAATTCCCACCTATCAATCTATACCTCATTAAGATCAAACCAATGTGAGCCAACCTTTAGAGGCTATCGCTATGACTCAATCTATTCCAACGATATCTGGTACCTCCTAGATCGCGTATACTCAGCCTCTACAAGGTGCCTCACAAACTCAATCAATTGGATAAGATATTCCTCAAATCCCAGTAGGGCATACTGTATATGGTATGGCATAGCCTCCACTAACTCCACCTTATGTTGGAATGATGAAAAATCGTACGAGAAAAGAATATTAACCTTTCTAAGGCATTCTGCAAGTGGCTTATCAAGGCCAACAAGTCCAAACCCAACCACTCCGGCATATGCAAGGCTATCCTGGATCTAGAAAACAAGGATATACATATACTGATTATCAGATTCCTCCTTATCCTGGTACCCAAGTTCTTGTTTATCAAAATCCTCCTTATTATGGAACCCATATTCATTTTTCCTAGGCTATTCCATTCTATCTAGGCTATCATCCTCTGGATTTTAGTAGGCATTTACTTTTTGCGGCAACTCTTGAATTGCTAGATTTGACTCAGCTCATGAATGACCTTATTGCTCATTCTCCTTTCTCGCCGATAATTCCCACAAAATTGCCTTATGGTATCCCAAAATTCAATGGGAATCCTGGAGAATACCCATCAAAGCATGTGAAGAATTATCATTTGTGGTGTTCTTTGAACTCCTTGAATGATGATTCCATTCAATTACATCTTTTCCAATGTATGCCTACAGGGTCTGCAGCCTAATGGTATATTGAATTACCTAGAACTTTATTCAATAATTTCAGTTCCTTAGACACTACATTCCTAACACATTTCCAGTTTCCCATACGATATGAGACTGGAACATAATTTTTGACCAAATTTAAATAGAATAATGCAACTCATATTTATGATCATATTCATGAGTGGCGATGTTGTCGTAGGTTGGTTAAGACTTATGTTCCTAATCAATTGTTAGCAGAATGGTTCATTAAATCTCTGTTTCCATCAATCACATATTATGTGGCTAAGGGTGGAGTTGTGACTGAAGAGAAAGTGATTGCTCGTGCCCAGCATATGGATCTCATATACCCAATTTGGCATGCTTTATGATAAAATACTAAACACTCTGAGACCCTCAAACATTGTTCCTCAACCTCTTGGTAAAGAATCATATGTTGTTGATGGCATGATTGGTTCTTCCAGTTTGTAGTCTAAGAGTAAACCATTTGGTACTACTACCATGACTGCCCAGAACCATCCATCCAATCCTCTTGCAGATTCTACTTCCGAGATTAATACCATTCAGTCCAATAAAGGTAAATCTCAACAACAACTAGGAAGTAAGAAGAAAGGTAAAGGTAAGAAGAAGAAATATTCTCCACCATAGGATAAACAATCCAATCAGTCCTCTGAGAAATATAAGTCTCGCTATCCATGGTTGATCTGTAACAAGGAGCACTTCACTCGTGACAGTCCTCACCACACGGAAGTGAGTCAATTTATGAAATCTTCTACTTCCCCCGTTGTGTTGACTAACCCATTTCGCAATCAGGAGACTCACATGGTTGCTTGGAACCCCACTTCCTTTGACTCAGTTTTAATGCTTTCCTCCGCAAAGCCGAAATTCGTTGTTATGGTGGCCACTCAAATAAAAGACTATGGTAATGTGAATCTTATGAATAGTCAGGCTAATGATCAATCTACCAGTTTGACTCCATATCCATCAGATCCTACTCCGCCTACCATTCCTAAATCTTCTTTCAACCCTTGCACGCATGTTGCTCAAAATTATAACGTAGTTGAGGACCTGGGTTAGTCTCTGTCAGCTACGTCCATGCTTGAGGTGTTACAAAATTGTCCTGCCCAAAAGAAGGCTTTGCTTTCTACTATCAGATGTATTGATCCTTCAAAATCTAACATAATCGTTTTCAATCATGAGAACTATTCACCTCAACTTGCGTCTCAATTGGCCTTTATGATCCAGGGTGTCATCTGTGGTAAGAACATCCATTGTTCTATTGTAGATGAAGGAGCCTCAACTTGAATTATGTCTTTATCCTACTGGAAGGCGATTGGTATTCCTCATCTGAGTCAGTCACCCACCACCTTGAAGACTTTTGATGGACGGATGTATAAACCTTCTGGTATTTTTAACTCCTTGCAAGTAGAATTAGGAGGTAAATATGTATCCACAGAAGTCAAAGTTATTGATGAAACACTTGATTATAACCTTCTATTGGGTCGAACGTGGGTTTATGCCATGGCTACAGTCATTGCAACTTATTTTTGGATGATTGCCTTTCCCCATAAAGGCAGGATTGTAGCCATTGATCGACTCACCTTTTTTGCCTCTAGTTCTCAAGTTATAGGAAGTGTGCCTCTTGTAGGGGAAACTATACACCCATATTAGCACGTTGGGGTTGGATTTCTTAAGGATTTCTCTCTCATGGGAACATTTTTGTTTCCTTTGCCTTTGCTTCCCGACAGCTCTCCTTCGGTTACCTATATCAATATGATATCATCTTCTACTATTTTGACTGATCCTTGGATTGTACTAGATGAAACTAACATCGACAATTTTTGTAACCAAATTCCGCTTAACCCTATTGAGCTTAATTGTGAAGTCATTTATTCTACTTGTGCAGCCTATTCTGATATTACCTCTTTGATCAATTGGATTGATCATTCATTGGATTATGGCATGTCTTCTGATATTTTTTCTCGTACATTCCCTACCGATGAGAGCATCATAGAGATAATGATGCTAGATGGTGCATTGTGGGATAATCATCACCATCATTCCTCCTTACCATATTTCATTGAGGATAATCTCAGTGACCTGTATCAACCCAATATCATTGAGTTTCTTACAAATTTCGTTTCAATTTACGAAGTTGATTATGAAAGAACTTGTCGAATATCGAAGAGATGATACCTCTCGATATCTCAATTAAACTGAGTATTATTGAAAATATACACATTGATGCATCTTGTTCTCTAGATGAGATGAAGCCCTATAAGGCCATATTCCAGGCATTTTGAAATGTCTTTGCCTAGTCATATGAGGAAATGCTAGGTATTGATCCAAATATAGTGGCGCATGAAATCAAAACTTATCCTGATGCAAAACCAGTCTAGTAGTGCCTCCGTTCGGTCCATCCCAAGAAGTCTTCCATGATTAAAGCTGAAGCTGAAAAACTTCTATGTGCTAGTTTAATCTACCCAGTTCCTTTGACCGACTGGGTGCCGAATATTGTTCCTGTCATGAATAAACAGGGAACAATTCGTGTATGCGTCGATTATCAGGATATAAATCATGCTTGTCCAAAGGAAAATTACCCAACCTCACTCATCAACCATATTGTTGATGACTATGTTAGCTATGAGTTATATTCATTTATAGATGGTTTATCCGGATATAATCAAATAAACATTCTCCCAACGAATCAATCGAAGAATGCATGTATTTGTTCCTAGGGTACATTTTCATACCGAAAACTTCCTTTTGGCTTAATGTTGGAGCTACATTTCAGAGGGCGATGGATTATGTGTTTCATGATATTGAACATATCGTGAAACCTTATTTGGATGATCTACCTTCTCATTCTAAACATCGAATTGATCATCCAGTGCACCTTTGGGCCATATTTTTACGATGTAGACATTATAATATTCAACTTAATCCTCACAAATGTGTGTTATGTGTTAGTTCTGGTCAAATTCTTAGTTTTTTCATTTCAAAACACGGAATTCATATCGATCTCTTGAAATTTCAGGTAATCATTGATTTGCCTACTCCTTCTTCCCTTGTTCAGCTTCAACGACTCCAAGGGAAGGCTAAATTTCTCCAGAGGTTTGTCCTAGTTTACATTGAGTTAACCAAAGGATTCAATCGCTTGCTTAAGAAAGGGGTTCCCTTCCATTGGGACAATGCTGCTCAAAAAGCGTTTGATGCCTTGAAAGATGTATTGATTCAGGCATCTCTATTATATCCCCCTGATTACTAGCACGATTATTTCCTGTATCTTGTTGCTGCAGTTACTACCAGAGAAATTGTATTGGTCCAGGAAGACGATATAGGGATTGAACATCTGACATATTACTTGAGTCGAAATCTTAACGATACTGAAATTAAGTATACTCATGTAGAAAATTTAGCCTTGGCAATTGTCCAAGCCATCAAAAGGGTTCGCCATTATATATTGCTCCAGAAAACTATGGTTGTTTCATATTGAAACCCTATAACATATATTTTGTCACCTCAACTGTTGGGGGGAAAATACTCCAAATGGATTGTCATCCTACAGGAGTTTGATTTGGAATTCATCAAGTCAAAATCAAATAAATCCTTAATTTTTGTCAAGCTTATTTGCAACCTTCCCTTAGCTGATTCTGAATTGATGTCTGAAAATTCCATCCCAGACGAGTTGTTGTTTTTTTATTTCATCATCCGACCTATGGTATGGAGACATTATGATATATCTCTAGACCTAGATTTTTTTATTTTTTTAT
>APFE031115761.1:161615-237753 GCA_000404065.3 Pinus taeda | reverse complement strand
TTATAAAAAGACGTTTTATTTATTTGCCATACCTTCACTTTACTTATATTTTTATTTGTTTACAACCTTGCATGTATATAAGGTGACTTATGGAGTAAATATAAAAAATGCTTTATTTATTTACCATACCTCTCATTTATTTATATTTTTATTAATTTTACCATACCTCTTTTATAAATATGGTATATGGTATTTGGCCCATAGGATTCACTTAAATAAAACCTATTCTTGAAAATTAGGGTGAATGGAAGGTTGTAACTCCTAATTTCAAGGGCTAAATTTACCTTTTTTACCCTCTACCTTAAAATAAGGTGGGCTATTTGAGATGAATTGTAAAAATGTACTATGATACAAAATATTCGCCCACTAAAAATTTGAAACCCCTTAATTTCGCCAAAGGGCGAACATTCGCCCCTAAAATTTTCCATGCCCCTTGGAAATCTGTGAAAGCACAGAGTTAAGAAGGGAACACACGAGAAAATATGCATCACAACATGGAAGGCAAGACTCAGCTAGAAATCCAAAGTGATGGTTAAAACAACAACACATTTAAGTAAGATTCATACATACATATACAGAAAATAGCTACACATGCATGCATAAGAAAACATATACATATATAATTTACAATAAACAAGATAGCTGAATTACAATACGACATATGCATGAAACGTGCTGGCTCTATTATATTAAGAAGTGTAAGTTCCACTCATACAATACAACCATGACCAACCACTAGTTCCGATAGGAGAATGTTATAGTCACTATGGCCTACTCCTCCAAAGAGATATACTAGCTTTGCATAGTGGAGAAACCGAGGCTCATTAAAATACTGTCCAAGCTCTCCCTAACATACTCTTATCAGAAGCTTGGTTGATTAAAAGCCTCTACAATGAGTTATGAGGGACTATATATAACAAAGGGTGGGGTGGCCCTTCACATTCCCCTTTGTGACAGTTCATCTACCCTCATGACTCTTCATCTACTCTATGACTGTTACATCCAACTGTTGACACTTGAACTTACACTTGACAAGACATTACATACAATCTACACATGTGCCCATGTGAGACAAAATAGGCTTGAGAAAGGCATGCAAGACATCACTATGGCTCGGAGAATTGTTGGAAGACTAGCTCTTCGACATCTTCATGGTGGTCAACAGTAGCAAATTGATGCCAAGCTTGATAGTCCACGATGGTGTCTGTGTACTCTAAGGTGAAATCTTTTTGGAAACGAACTCTTGCCTCCACAACATCTTGGTACACTACTCGAGATCCTCTATCCAACTCATCTGATAACATGCACATCATTGTCTTGAGTGTGGCCGGACTAGCAACATATTGGTGCATGGTGTCTACACTGGTCACCAAGTCAGGGCTAATGGCTATGCACATCAACTCGTCAAATTATGAGTCAAGCTCCAGTTGGACCTGTGCCTTTGTACTTGCCTCAGTGAGTGTGCCAATAGATGGGATCACGTGTGTACGCACAACAACATCCATACTCCTGAATACTGGTGCATGGGAAGCTTGTAGACTAGTGATGAGATGTGGGAGATCTTCATAGTTGTGGATTTGACTCCGGATGCGTGCCTTCAACTCGAATGCTCTGGGCTTCATCACCTTGGGCAAGAGTAATGGGGCTCCCTTGTATCTCATTGTCCATGTTTGCATGTAATCAACAACAACATGCATATTCGACAAGATACGTGCTCTCCTCGTACATCGCTCCTGCCCGCCGTAGAGATGGACAACTACCTTATGCATGGTTTGGAATAAAATGTTCGCTTGACTGTGTCAAGGGACAATAATTCATCCAATATTGCATTCTTCAACTCCGCTCAGGCGGATGCTATAACTAATTCTCCTCCCTACTTGGTTGTCTATAACTCCTTTTCCATTTTCTCGTTCTCAGCTATCAAGAAGCGAACACTCGAGCTAGTGGATTCGGTGTATGATCTGGTAGCATTGGCCAATGCTGCTAGATGCTTGTGCACATCAGACACTATCACTCGTTCCTCAAACTGTATAGGAGATGTGTGATCATTCAGAGTCGATGCTCTACGAGATTGTACAACTCTATGTTAGGACTCATTGAATGAGATGTTGTGTATCTCTCCCTCCAGATTGTCTCCAAGGATCTCAATGTATCTTGTCACTTAGGACTTGCTATGCTTCTGGATCTAGTGAAGTTGGTGGGTCGATCTCTTCGTGGTGAGGCATGAGGTCGATGTCTTACTCTAAATCCCATTGATCCATATCCGTATCGATCTTCTCAAGTTCTTGTCCAATCCCTTGAGCAAAGTCTTTCTCCTATGAATGCTCACCCTTTCTACTTGGTGCCAGTTGTTTAGATGAGTTGACTACTTGTAAGGGTGTAGTTTCATCTGTCTGTACATGTTTCGCCCCCTACTATACCTATTCTTGATGCACTTCCTTCTCTTTTCTATGTAGCTCATGTTCCTTTCGTAGTAGCTCCTTCAACTCATGCAACTCCTTTTCTATTTCCTCCTTTCTCTATTTTTCTCTCTGCCTTTGTGCATTCCTCCTATCGTGTTGTTGCCTCTTCGCCTCTATTACCAAAGCTTCTTTCTGCGCAAGTGGGTCTACTCGGAACTTGCCGCTTTTTTCTACCTTCGCGTTATTGAAAATCTTCCTCTTGCCTTTGTGGCGCAGCGATATGTTTAACTAGGCTGCTGCTGCTGGTGCTCTCCTGGATGCTCATTCACACTACTTCGCTAACCATTCCACAATGTTGTCGACTGGTTCACTGGTATTAGAGAATCTATAACAATATCTCCATGGGTCTTGCTCTACCTAATGACATTTCCCGTGGATCCACTGAAATTTTACTCTCGCACAATGATATTTGACAAAACAATGTGAGTCATACAAATTGTAGCTTCGGGCATCGAATGGATATTTCTTGATCTCCTCTACCTCGATATGCGCATTCTTGAAACTCCATATCTCATATAACCCGATCCATAATGGAAGAATAGACCAAGGTGCCTTGTTCTTCCAGTGCAGCCTCGCTGACAATCTTACCGAGATGTGGTATGAAACTTCTTGAATGATGAGCTTGTCGAAGGAAAAATTTGGTAAAACATGCGGAGGCTTCTCCGCGTTGTACATCTGTATGAAGGTGAAGGACAGTGAGGCATACCAATCTGCTATATTGATCAATGCCTCCATTGTTGCCTTCAACATGCAAAGTGGATCTTATTGAAATATCATCTTGTACACCGGGGTGAAAAAATGATCTAACATCAATGTGATAACTTCTATGAATATGCATTCAGACAACATTTTACAATAACTATTCACATAGGTCTTCGTTGATGTCCATTCCCACTTCAAGCCCGAGAACTCCTAACGGGCATAGATTGCATCAAATATGCAGACAGACATGTATATTTTTGCTTGCTGACCTTTGGGCCACTGCCAAGCTCTTGTTACCTGTTCCTTCAGCCTGTGAGCGAATCATGTTAGACCAGTTGCATGCTTTTCCTTCACTGGCCAGTTGGTCCAACAAGATCACCCAACTCTACAGGAAGTTTTTCGTGCTCTCTTGGCCGTACAAGCGACATGCAAAGATGACCAAGTATTGATGCGCCTTCTAAAGTATCTTCGTCTTGTAGACTTGGTTGGGTGTCGTCTTGAATTTGGTCGGCTCCTTCACCCAGTTCTTCATGATATTTCCGGAGTTGGCATTGCTGCAGGGAATGCTAAAGGGTGTTTCAATGGTGATCACTCCCTTCATAATATGGTCCATCTGTTCATAATCCTGTGCCCTAAAGGTAGAAATCTCCATCTCGCTGACACTACTCAATGTCATCGTCTCGATATTAGTGTGTGAGACGATTCAATGTATCATGTCTGCACATGGGGACACGGAATACCTGCATGCAATCCCGTACAAGCCGGACTTGTGAATTTTCACATAGACTTGGCAGTCTTCAAGGCATTCCTTAAATGTGTCTGCAAATGCATCAATGACCTATTGTCTTTTCAGCTGGATGTCCTTGTCTACAATCAACTTGGTGTCTTCATAGGTTGGAAAAATTGTAGACACTCGCTCAACTATTGCTCTAATTGCACTTCCATCCATGTCCTTTGATCCTGCTCTCTTGGAGGCCATCACCCCTAAAATGCTCAAAGGTGGACGAACATGTTCTAGATCTAGAGACATTGCGACATGCATGGCAAGAAATTTGTCAGCTGAAACCAAAGAAAACTTAAGAGATGACATGCAACATACCTGGGGATTGACTGGCAAGGATTGCACAATTTTTTTCGGGAGGCCAGGAGAGTGGCTGCCAGAACTGTGCAAAAGGTTGTCTGGGCTGCTGGGAGGCTAGCTGGTTGCTAGAATTGTGCAATGTAATCCAGACTAGCCTGATGGTTGTTGGGATTGTGCAATGCGTAATTTCAGCTGGAAAGGGTGGAAGGCCTAGTGACTTCATTGTGCAATTTTGTGGGCCAACATTCACTACCTCTTAGAATTTCACAATGCAATACTAGAGGACAGTTACTGGGCATAAATTCACATTTCCTGAGAGGAACGCAGAGCCTTCACTCTCATGATTGCACAATAATGTTGTCTTGGTGAGGCAGAGTCCGGGCCGAGGTTTCCCAAACCTGCCGATGAGCAGTTGAAAGCAAATGTGAATGTGAATGAATGGCGATAATGAGTGTAAGCATGAGTGAATGATCATGCATGAAAATAGTGAATGTAAGATTCAGAAAATGGAACAACATGCATGTGTGTGAAGCGAGTCACTGAATCGACAACCGTTCGTGCAAAACAATGTCATGCATGTGACAACAGTGAGATGATAACGAAAACTGAAACAATGCTAGTACACGATAATATGCATGTAAATGATAACAAACATTCACAAAAATCAAGAAGACAACACTCACACATGCCAAAACAGAAAAAGCAATAGAAATGCTGCAAAAGACAAGTTAAGCCGACTTACCCTGAAATAGCTAAGCTGGATGTGTCGAAGACTCCTGGATGTGTTGTGGGATGTTAGAGCTCCAAGATCAATGTGAAGGAATGAGCTCTGTAGCATTGAATAAATAAGTTTGATGCTCATGACACACATGCCACAAATCTAGGAAAAGGTGACACTTGGAGGAAAGATTCTAAAACGATCTTTGCATGTAACATCCAGCTGCTAAAAATATTTCCCTAAAATATAGGGGTGCTTTTTTCATGTTGTCTTTTCTATTTCGGGAAAAAGTAGCCCATGCATGCAAGTCAAGTTTTCTCGGTCCTGGGTGGAAGCGGTCAACCCGATGGCACATGAAATAGTTTGCTTGCCTGAGGGAGAAATTTGTGCATTTTTGGGAGGGAGCTGGGTTGGCTGCCTAGAGGGATTACACAATTTTTGGGCTGAGCAGCTGACTGCCACCCATAAATGTGTAATTTTTGGGTTGAGTAGTCCTGTTGGGCCAAATTATGTAGTTTTTCATGAGAAGGTTGATTGACAGGACTGCGCAATTTCTGAGCCCAGCAGGCTGCCAGAGAGGATTGTGCAATTTCTGGAGGGAAGACTGGTTCCCCTCCAGAATTGCACAATTTCTTGAGGGAGATGCTCAGCTTGCAGCTGGACCAAGTCCGGGGAAGCAGCCTGTGAGGGGAATGTAAAAATCTATCATGCACAGGCTGTCATGCTGCTAGAAAACCACTGAAGCTCATGTACAAGACAGTGCAAGCCATCCTGCTGAGGATGGTTGGTAGGTAGGCTCCAAAACGAAGCTAAGGAAAAATTTTGGAGGGTGGTTGTAGCCGCTACAACACTTGGTGACATACTGGTAGAAATCCAACTCTCTGAATGGACCTTGTTCATGAAAAGAAAGTATAACACCTCCAGAAGTATTGTTTAGTTCCTTGTTCGTCTTGCTTTCCACACTTGCTTGATTATGAGATGTAGAATCTACCAAGCTCTAGGGGGATTGACACACATTCCAAGCCAAGTCAACATAGTTTTTTTCGATTGGGGATCAGGAGTATATTGGTGCACAAGTAGTATAGTCGTCAGAGTCTTAGTTTCATCTTTGGTGTTGCTCCACTGCCAGTAGACCTGGATAGTACCCCAGCAGAGTCGTGCATGAAGACAAGCATCGCTCCATTACTAGTGAAACTGGTCAGTACCCCGACAGAGTTACTTGCATCATCTCTCTGTGCAAGAAGCCTTTCTCTTATTTCGCCTTGTTCATTTTTCATTTTTCATATTTTTTTTTTCATTTTTCATAACTGTGCATAGCACTTATTCATTTCAGAGGTGGAAGAGGGATCTCGACTTATTGGGATAAGAAGAGGTTGTTCCTTTAGAGAAGTGGTTTATTATATACCTTTGACGTGCCTGTTAAGGTTTCCCTCCTCACCTTACTCTACTTGACTGTGCTGCTAAGAGTTAACCCAAAAACAACTGACTAGAGTAGGTTACACTAGTTAGCATGCAAGCATTGTGTTTTCACCAAGGTTCACTTCGAACAGTACTTATTTTCCATCGATGTATCATGGACTAAAGGATAACAAGTTCTTCATATAGAGGCAAGATGATAGATAACCAAGTATTGATAACTGTACAAGTCCTCTTGTACTTTACCCATCTTGTTTCAAAAGTCACGCACAGTCTCATGCAAAACTAACCTGTGAGCGCAAAACAAGCAAACAAACACAAAACAAAGCAAAAGAAAAAGTAACTACAAAAGAAAAGTAGAAAGAAAACAAGCAAGCAAACAAACAAACATGTAAATAAGTAAGCAAACAAGAATGCGAGCAAAAAACCAAAAGCAAACACTACTCCTACTCCTAAGCTAAAGCTGCATGGACCTGACCACGTGAAGTGATACTTCCAATGTAGCCATCGGTGCATTGGTCAACCCATGTTGATGAAGGCATGGTTCGCGAACAACACATTTGTGTGAACCAACAAACATGAAATATATAACAATGAAGACATACACACTCCAAGTTTGAAAGTTTCCACATAACATAAGTGAGTGCAAGTGCACGACATGCAGTCCATGGACTCATCATGGTGTTGTGTGACACTGCATGCAACTGTGAAGCATACACATACTCTTGACTGTGACATGCAAGAAAACAAAAGAAACAAAGATAACTTGCATCGTGTACGTGTGCTTGCCATGTAGGATTCCTCCAATGCATGAGCGATGGGATCATGTAGTTCGAGTGGAGGAAGCATGATCTGTGTGTGAGATTGATCTTCAATTCATACATATGAGTGATGAGGAGCCTCGGGTGTTTCAAAAATTTATTGATCAAAAGTGAAACCAACCTCAAGACAGCAAGGGCCTAACATAACCATCAACTCAGGCTGAAGTGCCTCGACAGTCTTGGGGGTTTCGACTTCATTGACAGATAGATCATCATAAACAAGTGGCTTCGAAAAATCAACTGCTATAGAATTATCATCGTGATCGAATACATTAGTAAATAGATCACGACAACTATGATCAGCAAAATCAATGATTTCATTGGAATCCTCATGATCTGATGAATCAAATAGAGGGGTAAATGAGAAGTGGACAAATTCACCCTCCGTGTTTCTAATAAAGGCAGATGAAAAGTCAAGTGGATTTTCAAATGATAATTTATCCTCTATGTTATTGGATGATGGAATGACATACAATGTGTCCTGCGAATGATAAAAAATGGGTGCATCTGCAGATGGAGATACACATGCGAAATCATGGATGGAAGGTTCACCAAAGATGTCTAGAAAGAACGAAGGGGGCTCAAACAAAAGTGAGTCATCCTTCACTGAGTGTTGATGCTCAAGCTCCCAGTCATTCTCTTCATGAATGGCAACGCATGTTGGTTGTGCAACATCAACTCCATTGATGGCTTGATCCTTGTTCACCACAAGTGTAGAGTCTGGAATGGAAGAACACAAGATAGTATCATCTGTAGGATCATCTGAGTATGAAGATAGAGGTTGAGGTACAAAATGCATGTGACAACTCAATGGACTCACAACCAAATTTGCATGAAAATTAAGCGAAGTGATGTTGGGAGGATGTGAGAGTTGAACGGATGTGTGCACCTATTCTCCCACATCACTCATGACAACAACCATATCCATCTGTGATTGTGCAGCTCCATCACTGAAGTATATTGAGTGAATCTTGGGCTCAAGCTTCTTCTTGGGATGGACTGATTTGTTAATAAAATACTCGAATCTATCCCAAAGATATGAAAATTTCATATGGCTTTTCGGGGCTTCAAACTGCAAAACACAGAAGCGCTGTCAAAGATCCATAGGCAATTCGTGCAGGGCCTTTCGTTGTTGTAATAGTTTTTGGTCAAGAGGTTTTGGATCAAAATGGTGGAAAGTAGATTCAATGAGATCATAGAACTGCTCGAGTGAGTGCATGCTATCAGCCAGTAGGTTGCGGCGCCACCATAGGGGATTCACAAAGTGTGTATGCAAGCAGAAAACTAGCCTCTTTGTCAGAAAATCCATCTTCCTCATCAATCATGGCAAAGAAGTCATGTAAGAAGACAGTCTAGGTCACTTTTCCTTCACCATTATATATGAGTTCAGACAAGCGATCAAAAAACTCCTTTATGATGTTGAGAGGTTTGGCATGTGAAAAACATCGTGGAGGGGTGAGTGTGACAGAATCCATGATAGATGTGAAAAGGTTCAAAACAAGATGAGAAGACACAACTTGTCATGTGGCCCTCCTTGTAGTGCTAAAAATGTTGACGGTGCTGGTCCCGCCAACATGTCAGGTGATCTCCCTGGTAAGAAGTCCCAACTAGACCTCAGACTATTTGGTGTAGGAGACCCAACAGTGGATCATTCGGTATCACCTTGACCATGATTTCACACAGACGCAAGTAAGATGTCCCTATTGGTAGCAAGGGTGTGACATATGCAACAAATCAAGGAAGGTGCATGAGCAGTTCTAACACACGGAGGGTGAGGTGAGTGCACCCCTTGGAAACCTATGAAAGCACGAAGTTAAGAAGGGAACCCACAAACAAAGATGCATCACAACATGGAAGGCAAGTGAGCTAGCAATCCAAAGTGATGTTTAAAACAACAACACATTTCAGTAAGGTTCATCCATATATATATATAGAAAATAGTTACACATGCATGCGTAAGAAAACATATACATATATCATTTAGAATAAACAAGATAACTGAAATACAATATGACATATGCATGAAACATGCTAGCTTTGTTACATTAAGAAGTGTAAGTTCCAGTCATACAATACAACCATGACCAACCACTAGTTCCGATAGCAGAATGTTACACTACCGCCTACTCCTCCAAAGAGATATACTAGCTCTACACAGTGGAGAAGCCAAGACTCATTACAATACTGTCCAAGCTCTCTCTAAGATACTCCTATTGGAAGCTTGGCTGACCAAAAGCCTCTACAATGAGTTATGAGGGACTATATATAGCAAAGGGTGGGGTGGCCCTTTACATTCCCATTTGTGATAATTCATCTACCCTCGTGACTCTTCATCTACTCTTTGACTGTTACATCCAACTGTCAACACTTGAACTTACACTTGACAAGACATTACATACAATTTGCACATGTACCCATGTGGGACAAAATAGGCTTGAGACATCACTATGACTCGAACAACTATGGGAAGACCAACTCTTTGACATCTTCATAGTGGTCGACAATAGAAAACTGATGCCAAGATCGGTAGTCTACGATGGTGTCCATGTACTCTAAGGTGACATATTTATGGAAACAAAATTTTGCCTCCATAGCATCCGGATACACTACTTGAGCTCCTTTGTCTAAATCGTCTGATAACATGCGCATCATTATCTTGAGTGTGGTCAGAGCAGCAACATATTGGTGCATGGTGTCTGCACTGATCACCAATTCTGGGCTGGTGGCTATGTGCATCAACTCATCAAAGTATGATTCAAGATGTAGTCGGACCTGTTCCTTTGTCTTTTCTTGGGTGAGTGTCCCAATAGATGGGATCGCCTGTGCGCGTAAAACAAAATCCATACTCCTGAATACCTGTGCATGGGAAGCCTATAGACTAGTGATAAACTGTGGGACATCTTCATAGTTTCGAATCTGACTCCAGATGCGTGGCTTCAACTCAACCACTTTAGGCTTCATCATCTTGGGCAAGTGTAATGGGGCTCCCTTGTATCTCATTGTACATGTTTGCATGTAATCAATAGCAACATGCACGTTCGAGAAGATACATGCTCTCCTCGCACATCGCTGCTACCAGCCGTTGAGATGGACAAATGCCTTATGCACAGTGCCAAACTTGGAATACAACGCCCGCATGACTGTATCAAGGGACAATATATCATCTAATATTTCCTTCTTCAACTTTGCTTGAGTAGATGCTATAACCAATTCTCCTCCCTTCTTGGTCGTCTATAACTCCTTTTCCATTCACTTGTTCTCATCTATCAAGAACCAAGCACTCGAGCTAGTGGCTTTAGCATATGCTTTGGTAGCATCAGCCAATGCTGCTGGATGCTTGCGCACATTAGACACAATCACTCATTCCTCAAACTACGCAGGAGATATGTGACCATTTGGAGTCAACACACTACGAGATTGCACAACCCTATGTTTGGACTCATCAAATGATGTTGTGCATCTCTCCCTCTAGATTATCTCCAAGGATCTAAGTGTCTCCTTTGTTACTTAAGACTTGATCCACTTTCAGATCTCATGAAGCTGGTGGGTCGACCTATTGGTGGTGACACATGAGGTAGATGTCTTGCTCTGACTCCTATTTCTCCATATCTGTATCCATCTGCTCAAGTGCTTATTCAATCTCTTGAGAAAAGTCTTGCTCCTGCGATTGCTCACCATGCCTGCTTGGTGCCAGCTATTCGGATGAGTCAACTAATTGTACGGGCATAGTTTCATCTATCTATACATGTTGCACCCCTACTATACCTATTCCTACTGTGCTTCCTTCTCCTATCTGCTTAGCTCATGTTCCTTCTAGAGTTGCTCCATCAACTCATGCAACTCCTTCTCTGTTTCCTCCATTCTCTGTTTTTCTCTCTTCCTTTACGTGCTCCTCCTATTACATTATTGCCTATATGCCTCTATTGTTAAATATTCTTTTTGTACAAGTGGGTCTGCTTAGACCTTGCATCTTTGTTATGCCTCTGCGCTATCCACAATCTTCCTCGTGCCTTTGTCGCACGCCAGTATGTTTACCTATGCTGGTGATGGTGCTGGTGCTCTCCTGGATGCTGCTTCACACTGCTTCACTAACCATTCCATAGTGATGCAGACCAGTTCATTGGGCCTAGAGAAGTTGTAACAATATCTCCATGGGTCCTCCTCTGCCCAATGACACGCCCTGTGGATCCACTGAAACTGTACTCTCTCGCAGTGATCTTTGACAAAACAGTGTGGATCATACAGATCGTATCTTCAAGCATCGAATGGATATTTCTTGATCTCCTTTGATTTGACATCCACATGCTTGAAACTATGTATCTCATATAACCCGATCCACAATAGAAGAGTGGGTCAAGGTGCCTCCTTCTTCTGGTACAACCTAGCTGACAATCTTGTCGAGATGTGGTATGATACTTCCTGCAATACGATCTTGTCCAAGGAAAAATTTGGTAAAACATGAGGAGGCTTCTCCTCATTGTACATCTATATGAAGGCACTAGAAGGTGAGGCATACCAATCTGCTATATCAATTAGTGCCTCCATTGTTTCCTCCTACATGCAAGGTGGATCATGTTCAAATATCATCTTGTACACAGGGGTGGAAAAATATTTGACAACTATGTGATAACTCCTTTGATGTTGCATTAGGAAAACATTTTATAATAAGTGTTCACAGAGGTCTCAGCCAATGTCCATGCCCACTTCAAGCCCGAGAACTCTTGACGGGCATAGATTGTATCCAATATGTAGGGGGACACATAGATTTCTGCTTGCTGACCTTTTGGCAGCTGCCGAGCTATTGTTACCTATTCCTTCAGACTGTGAGCCAATCATGTCAGACTAGTTGCACACTCTCACCCAACTCTATGAGAAGTTTTCTGTGCTCTCTTAGACATACAAGCGACATGCAAAGATGACCAAGTATTGATACGCCTTTCGCAGTATCTTCATCTTGTAAACCTGGTTGGGTGTCATCCTGAATTTGGCTAGCTCATTCAGCCAGTTCTTCAAGATATTCCTAGATTTGGCATTGTTAGGACCCTGAATTGTCTATTTTTGACCCTACATTTTGTTATGATATTACTCTTTTTAACCTATGAATTGAAACCCTTGATATCATTTTGACCTCATCATCCCAAGGTATGAAGTAACTCTCCTCATTCGCTATATGATTAATTATTCAACACATATCCATGTTATATTTACAATTAATCTTTGGAAATTAGCTAAGTCGCTGACAGTTGATTGGAATTGTTCAAAGTCCACAGAATCATGATTCACAGTTGCTGCAACACCAGAAGTACCAACTGACTAAAGCAGGAAATGTCTTAATTCGCAACAGAAACTGTCTGAAGCTGGCAGGACTATACTTGGCCGATGATGATAGAGCATGATCAAGTCAATCCAGCCACAGACACGGGAACACCAGGAACAACACGAAGTATTTTAAGGGACGGTTAAGATGTGCCGAATCAACAACAACAATAGAATAACCGAGGATAGCAGGAGGAATCCGAGGAAATAGATGAAGACAATCCGTTTTGCAACATCGGAAAGAACCGATTAACCAAGGATGATAAAAATATATATTGTTGTAACAGTATGCTATAACAGGAATCAATTTCCTATTTTTGTACAGAAGAATTAAACTTTAGGACAATCTATTGTAATAGATATCTCCTCTATAAAGAGAAGACATCTACAGTTGAAAGACTAGCGTGTGATACTGAATTATTGTAGTGCTGAAGGTCGAAACCCCTGTTGTAATTGAACTCTTGGCAGATGAATAAAGTTTTGTTCTGAGCATTTCAATTTAGTATTTGTGTGCAGGGTAATATTGTGAGAGGGACAGGGCCCACCTTCTTCACAAGATTCACCCATTCCTTTCCTGTTAAGTGTGTGTTAATTCTGTATGTGTTTAGCCTTGCTTCTGGTATTTCCCTTTTGATGATACGCTGTTCCTTTAATCGATTGGCACTGTGAGAAGTGTGTCACCGGTGAATAGGATTTTGGTGTGTATTGGCGACTGGTCACAGAGGCAGGTGCTGGGCATCCTTATTCTGAGCACAGGGTCCTAGTCCTCTGTTACAAACAGCCATCATTTTTCTGCAGACTTGTTAGCTTTACTTAATTTCATTTCATTTCTGCAATAGTTTAAGACTGCTGTAACACAAAGTAAGTGTTTGATAGGAATTAGATTTGTTTTACTACAGCTTTTAATGCTTTTGAAATTAAAGTGCATACACTACGAGGTCACCTTTGTAATAAAAGGACTTTCCCGGGTTGACAAATTAATGTGGTACTCGATTGTTAATCAATAACAGTTCGAGCAACCAACATTTTGGCGCCGTTGCTGGGGAAGGCGACTAAATTTTTTTAAGGCATTAATGATTTTTCTTTAGAATAACAGGTGCATGAGAGGACGCAAGAAAGCTAACTTCACAGGCGGTAAGGGCACAGGAGGCGGAAGAAAAACTTTTATCGATGAGATCATTTCAAAAGCTGAGACATCTCAGAGAACGAGTTCCCGAAGACCTCAAATCCAGTATTCCTCCCAAACAGATCATCAAATAGAGGAAGTACTAGGGCCTGAAAGGAAGCTGGAAACACCAGAGCACATTGAGGAACCATTAGAAGAACCGACAGAAACAAAAGATACTGAAGACAAAGCCAGTGACTTGGGGAGAAGAACAATGGAGGATAACAGAGCAGAAGGAAGGGGGGAAAACTCACTTTCCACCCTGGAATTTCCTATTGGGGATCTCCCAAGAGGAGCAGTCCCTATGAAAAATATTCCACTTGCGGCATTGCCTAATTTTCATGGGTTATCCTCTGAAGATCCCGATGATTTCCTCTTTGAATTTGATATACTATGTAGAAGTTATGATTATGTAACTCCTGCTCAGAAATTAAAATTGTTTCCAGCAACACTGAAAGGGAACGCATTAAGATGGTTTATGAGCCTAGGGGCTCAAGTAATCACCACATGGGATCAGATGAAAGAAAATTTCCTGAGCAAATATCAGGATTACTGTCGAACAAGAGAAAGGAAGGAAGAATTGTTCAAAATGGTTCAGAAAGAGGACGAGAATCTGGAGGAATTTGTAGAAAGACTGCAATATAATCTGCAATGATCAGATCATCCAACCATGAGTAAGGATATTCTGAAGACAATACTACTAAAAGGAGTACGAGATGACTTCCTAGATATGTTAAATATGCTCGGAAAAGGGGATATTTCCAAAGAACCATTTGATGAGATTATCAACCTCTGCATGAGGTGTTCCAGAGGAGCATCAAGCAAATCTAAAACCAGGGACAATACATATTCAAGAGTCCATAAGTCAGCAAGTGGAGGAGCAACACGAGCCGAAATAGGCAATCTGCTTGAAGAATTTAAAACTGAAATGTTAAGCTCCTTTGCTTCACAAATTGATGCTCTGCAGGTTAAAAAGAAACAGGCAGAAGCAGAAGCTGCCCTGGCTATCTTTTGCTCCAAATGTAGAGGAAAGCATCCACTACAGGAATGCCCATTGGATAAGGTACCAATTTGTACCATTTGTGAAAAGGATCATGAAACTCAGCAATGCCCTTCTTTGCCAGGAATAAAGGCAGCGCTGCAATCAACTGAAGAAGAAGCTGAAGCAGTGTACCTGATGACTCAGAGGAGGAAATGGCCACAAAGACAAGGTATGAGTTCTAACACATCATTTAGTCATTGGAATAATCAGTCCTTTTCAAACAAATTTCCCACCCATGAATCAAATGCAATACCCACCCTTTAATCCAATGCAATTTCCTATGCAGCAACCAAATCCTCCTTTTACTGACCCTACTATGTGGAATCCTTGGACTTTTCAACAACCTTATTTCAATCAATGGAATCCAAATTGGGTAGCCCAACAGATTCCATTTCCTCAACACCAGCAATCTCTTTCCTTACCATCTAATGCCCTGCAGAATAACCAGTCAATCAGACCCCAACTGCCTATGCAACCTAATCCCAACCCAAACAATAACAAAGCCTTGTAGGTAATCGATATTCAAAGTCAACCTGTCCCCCTATGCAATGTAATGACATCCATTTACGCTCTGGGAGGATAATTGAACCCATCATAGATGACATTACTGACTCTGAAAAAGAGGAAACTAGAGAGGAAAAGTCATCTAACAAAAACACTGAAACACTTGAATCATCTTCTAACAAGACTATCCAAACAGCAGAGCCACCCTTTCCTGAAAGATTGGCTCTTACTAAAACATTTGAGCCACCAGATTTTAACCTTTTAGGAGAACTGCAAAATTTATATGTCAAAATCCCATTATTGCAAGCACTAAGAGATGTCCCTATCTATGCCAGAACTGTTAGGGATATTTGTATTAAAAAAGCCTGGAAGAAAAGCCAAGGAACCCCTCACAGTTCATGTGATGGGAGAATTGACTGCTTTGATGACAGAAAAAGACCCCCCTATGAAATATGGTGACCCTGGTCACCCTACAGTAACAGTTCAGGTCGGCAAAACCTTTGTCTCTAAAGTTCTAGTAGATCTAGGTGCAGCGATAAATATTATGACACTCGAAAGAGCACAATTACTGCAGTTGAAACACTTAATTAGGGAAACTCCAATCATTCTAGAGCTGGCTGACTGCTCTACAATTATACCCGAAGGAGTCATTGAAGACTTGGTAATTTCCGTAGAATCTTGGAATTACCCAGCTGACTTTGTGGTGTTACAAACTAAAACAAAGTTGGGGGGTCATCCATTAATTCTAGGAAGACCGTGGCTGGCTACAACAGATGCTTTCATCAGCTGTAGGTCTGGATCAATGACAATATCTAATGGGCAGGAAACCAAACAGCTGACTCTTTATCCCCATGCCACACCCATGATTAATAATGATAATTCAATATGGGTAGATTATGAGGATGAGGAAACCCAACCTATTTTAACTGTCGGACAAGCTTTAACTCTCAAAGACTCAAACGTAGATGAACTAATTAGCAAATTTATTTCTGAACCTTCTTCGGTTAGCTCAGAAATACATAATCACCTCACTGCAATCCTAGAATCAGAATCCCAAAACAACCTTGAAACTGAAAATTTACCTTAGATATTAGCTGGCAGTCCTTCCAAAAGTATAACAGTAGAAATCGAACCAGGTAAAACATTAAATATAAATCCTAATCTAACAGATGATCAAAAACAACAGTTAATGAAGCTACTCAAAGAAAATAAAGAGGAATTCGCTTGGGATTACACAGACATGAAAGGGATTTCTCCTGAACTGTGCACTCACCGTATTTATATTAAAGAAGGATCCTGGCCAGTTTGTCAACCCCAAAGACGAACGGATCCCAATCTAAGGGAAATAATAAAAGAAGAGCTTCAAAAATTGTTAAATGCAGGATTTATATATCCCATATCTGATAGTGAATGGGTTTCTCCGCTAGTAATAGTACCCAAGAAAAATGGGAAATGGCGAGTTTGTGTAGACTATAGAGCCATAAATAAGGCCACCCAGAAATACCATTTCCCTTTACCATTCATTGATCAGGTATTAGATAACTTGGCTGGTAAGAAATTCTTTTCCTTTTTGGATGGATTTAGCAGATATAATCAGATAAGGATTGCACCCCAGGATTAGGATAAAACCACTTTTACTAGCCCTTGGGGGACCTTTGCTTGTAGGGTTCTTCCATTTGGGCTATGTAACGTCCCAGCAACATTTCAGAGAGCGGTGATAGGGATCTTTTCTGATATGATAAATGATTCCTTAGAAATTTTTATGGACGACTTCACTCCTTATGGAACAACCTTTGAAGATGCCCTGCAGAACCTTGAAAAAGTACTTAAGCGGTGTATAGAAGCACATCTTGCCTTAAGTACTGAGAAATGTCATATGATGATGAATGAAGGCATTGTATTAGGCCACTTTGTTTCATTGTTAGGAATTCAAGTCGATCCCGCAAAAATACAGGTAATTTTGACCCTCCCTATCCCCAAAACCCAGACAGAAGTGAGGAGTTTCTTAGGACATGCAGGGTATTAGAGAAGATTTATCAAAGACTTTTCTAAGATAGCTTCCCCTCTGTTTGTATTACTAACGAAAAATGTTGAATTTAAGTGGACTGATGATTGTGAAAAAGCATTTGATCAGCTTAAACATCAGTTGTCCATATCTCCCATTTTGAGAGGACCAGATTGGGCACTCCTCTTTCACATATCCTCTGATGCCTCAGACACTGCCATTGGAGCTTTCCTGGGACAGGAAGAAAATGGTCTTCCCTATGCCATTTATTTTATTAGTAAAAACATGACTCCCGCAGAACTTAATTATACAGTCACTGAGAAAGAATTTCTAGCAGTTATTTATGCTATCAATAAATTTCGGCATTACATTACTGGTTATACTACTTTCGTGCATACCGACCACTCGGCCATTAAATACCTAATGAATAAATCAGTTACAAATGCTCGATTCACTAGATGGTTACTGTTATTACAGGAATTTGATATCATAATTGTAGACCGACCAGGAAAAGAGAATGTAGTTGCTGACTTTCTTTCTCGGTTAAAAACTAATGAAAATATTCCAGTAGATGATTCTTTCCCCGATGAGTATTTATTCGCAATCTCTGCTCACTCACCTTGGTACGCAGATATTGCTAACTACTTAGCTGCAGGAAAATTACCATCACACCTATCGCACAGAGAAAAAAGGAAAATTATTCAGCAGAGCGCTAGGTACAGCTGGATAAGCGGCTGTCTGTTTCACACAGGACTCGATCAGGAGATCCGGAGATGCATTGGTGAAGATCAGATTTTGTGATGTATTGAAAGCTTGCCACGATGGACCTTGCGGAGGACATTTCACAGATAAAAGAACAGCACACAAGGTTCTTAGGATGGGATATTACTGGCCCTCAATCTTCAAAGATGCAAAGAAATATGTCAGGGCCTGTTATAGCTGCCAAAGAATGGGCCATCCTAATCACAAGGATGAAATGCCGCTCAATCCCCAGGTGATCCTTGAACCATTTGAAAGATGGGCAATAGATTTTATAGGTCCCATTAATCCTCCATCTAATCAAAGAGTTTACATACTAGTATGTATAGATTACATGACTAAGTGGGTAGAGGCCAAGGAACTTATCAAAGCTAATGAAGAATCAATATTAACATTTTTATTTGAAGAAATCTTCATTAGGTTTGGGTTTCCTAGGGAGCTAGTCACTGATGGAGGACCTCCTTTTAATTCTCATGGCTTCAAAGACACATTGCAGAAATACCATCTTAAGCATAGAATGACCACACCTTACCACCCCCAGTCAAATGGGAAGGTGGAAAGCACCAACAAAGTCATAGAAGCTATTCTGACAAAAGCAATAAAGGAGAACAGGAGGGACTGGTTTCAAAAGCTGCCTGAAGCACTTTGGGCTTATAGAACCACCTGGAAGAACACCACAGACTTTTCACCCTATGAGTTAGTTTTTGGTAAAAATGCTGTTTTCCCTTTGGAGTTTGAAATCAAAACATTGAGAACTGCTTTAGCTATTAACCTTGATTTGACTGATGCACAGACAACCAGGTTGCAGTAGTTGCAGGAGCTAGACGAGAAAAGATTAGATGCCATCCACCAAACAACCATGATTCAGCAGCAAAGAACCAGATGGCACGACAAAAATATTAAGCAGAAGCAGTTCCAGAAAGGTAACTGGGCTTTACTGTATGATTCCCGTTTCGAGAATTTCCAAGGTAAATTGAGAACAAGGTGGCTAGGACCTTAGGAAATAGATGCTGTATTTCCAAACGAAACAGTCAGACTCTTAACGATTGATGATAATAGAACACCGTTATTAGTGAATGGATACCGACTCCGTCTGTATCAACGGTCTGTTTCTAAGGAGGATTTCAAAGCTACCTGCATGGCAGAATTACACTATGTTTTTTTGGGGGAATTTGCTTCCCCTCAAGGCACTTAAATTTCTATTCATTTATTTATTCTTAGATTAGATTTTTGAACTAATAATCCCTCCCAAGGGGTTGCTATGTTACAATTAGTTGTTTTGCAGATCTTACTTTCTGAGGATGGCTGAAGATAAAAATCCTAAAAGGATCACTTTGTAGCTTGGGAACGCTTTTTTGGATCATAAGTCAAGTTTTACACCATTTTCCTGTTGCTGCAACACCATTCCTTGTTGCTGCAACACCATTTCCCGTTGCTGCAACACCATTCCTTGTTGCTGCAACACCATTTTCTGTTAATGTAATATCATTCCCAGTTGCTACAACACCACTTTCCGTCATTCCCCATTGCTGCAACACCACTTTCCGTCATTCCCCGTTGCTGCAACACCACTTTCCGTCAATACAATATCATTTCCCCATTGCCGTAACACCACTTACTGCACGAGCTTATGTTCCAGCAAAATGTCACTTTTCAACACTGCAACACCAATCCCAGCACTTAACGAATCATCATCCTGATGGAACATATTTCGCTGCATTCAAGGGACCAGCCAAGCACTCTAACAAGTACACGTCGTCACTGCTACTTCCTGTTAGATCGCTTGTGTGTTCACAATTAAAAACCCGTTCAAATTATGATTAAGCCAGAAAACACAAGATAAGACTTTTGCGTGCGACTAAAGGTAAAAAGTAAAGGTACGCATGTTTAAGTGTGAATATTAATTTATAGTTAATGCGGAGATGTGATACGACTGCCGAAATCATTATACTGCCAATCAAATCATTTAGCCGTAGATTTGGGGGGGATTACCAAAATATAACAATTATTCCATAACACGTAGTCGCCGCCATCCTTATTCCTCGCGGTAATATCTAAAACTCACTTTGCCGTGGCATATCCTCATTTGTAACGGTTTGCTCTATTTCAAACTCGGAAACTAGGCTCTGTATTGTGTATTTTTCGCTGAATCAGTAGCTATGGGAGGAAATCTGATCACTTATGAACCTGGCACAACAGCGCTACTGGAACTCTACCCCGAGGTCTATCAAATTTTTCTGCAGGTAGGGTGGGTAGACTACTTCAGAAGACTTCCAGACTTCAACACACAGCAAGTGTTGGAGTTCGCATGCAATTTGAGAGAAGGATTTTCTACAGTCCAGGGAGTACGTATACCGGTAACAGAGGAAGATGTAGCCCAAGTTTCTGGGCTACCAACCAACAGTATATGCTGGTTCAACAGGAAACATGTTATTTTGAATGCGCAGCAAGGCTTCTTTCTACCGGGCAAACACGTAGAAGCTAAAGGCAGAGGGGTCGCTCTTCAGTCACTGCCTCCACCATGGCCAAAGTTCGCGGAGTTTGTCAAGCAATATTTAATGTGCGAATGTCGTTACCAGGTAATTTATCAACACGACTTCATTCTGTTAAATCATTTGAGGCATTGACAGTTGATAAACATGCCTTATTATCTATTAGGTTGTCTAAAAAATATGTCACATTATGCTGAAAAAGCGAAGCATCCAGCCCTTTCCCTTAAACACCATAGGTTAGCCCAACTCCTAATAAATAGAGGCTTTGCTGTAAATAAACCACCCCCTGTCATTAATCCTCCCCAGCAAATAGAAGAAGATCCTCAGCAGGAGGAGGAAGTTCCCCAGCAGCCGGAACAAGTACCCCAGGAGGAAGTTCCCTAGCAGACGGAACAAGTACCCCAGGAGGAAGTTCCCCAGCAGCCGGAAAAAATACCTCAGGAGGTTCCCCAACATCCAGAGAAAATACCTCAAGGAATTCCTCAGCAATTAGCAGTAGAAACACCCTTGCAGAGGACTCCATCTCCGAATGAAGCTCAACCATCTACTCCTGTACTTCATATTTCCGCTGATGATTCTAAGGATAATACCCCCATTGTTTCTCTTAAAAGGGAAAAATAGCTGCAAACTGAAACTTCACCAAAAAGGAGAAGAACCAGGGCTTCAATCAAAGTAGCTGCTAGTCCTGATAGTTTCCTCAACCCCAAGGAAAGTGACCGAAAAAGAAAAATTGTTGATTTTCCTGCCTCCTTAAAGAGGCAGAGAAAACAGTCAACCGCAGAAGTTAAATTTACCAGCCCTCTGATTCCCAGTTCTCCACCTATTATCCTAACACCCCGTAGTCCAATCATTCCAGAATAGTCCCCTTCCTCACCCTCTGCGGCTGAGATGCAGAGCGTTGACAGCTTTGTGACAACATTTTCTGAGGCAGTTGATACACAAGAACCACCTGCCGAAAAATCTAAAATAGACACCCAAGATGATATGGGGCAAGTGGCTGCTACACAAGAACTAGCCACTGACCCAACAGGTGACACACAAGAACCACATGTTGGGGATGAAAATGCCCAAATGAACGTGGAACAACAATTCTCTCATCCACTAGAGCCTGCAGGTATGTAAGCCCCGCCTACCATAACTTCCCTCCAGGAAGTGTTACACTAAAATTTGTCACCATGACTATCTGCAGTTAGTATGGCTCCATCAACGGTCATACTATCCTCCTTGGCAAGCCTCATACCTCTGCTCTCCATGTCAAACTTCAAGAAAGAGAGAAAGTCTTTAAAAAACATGTTTATCTCTGGGTACGCAGTTTCTCTCTACCTACCTGCGTGTACGCATCCCAAGTTCATTGCGTCCTTGCAACTCTGTAATGTAAAGGGGTGGGTGCGATTGATAAGGCAAAGGCACGAGTTTCAATTATGAAGTTACTTGGGTCCTTTCATAAGAAGCATTCCACGAAGATTGTTTGACGTGTTGATTGAGTGCCTCTAGATGTTCATGTATCCTATGAAAGAGGAATAAACATCAAGAGGGGCTTATCCCATTGGATGTTGGACCTGATTAACTTCGCTCTACGGAATCTCATATCTAGGGCATTGGGCCAGGGAGAGGAGTTGAAAACTGAACATTCAAAGGGTAAGTGCTGCTGGAATTAGGACTTCCTTGTAGAAGCTTGTGAGGAGAGATTCCTATCCTTTCTTGTTTCATTTGGAAGTGGGTGAGCTTATCAAAGTAAAGGAAAACTCTCGCTGAACCCTGGGAGGAACTTGCACAACACCAAGGCTCAGGTTGTAATGGTTTCTTTTGTTTCCTATTAATACAAATAAGTCCATTCTTCTCAACAATTTGTTATTAATGAGTTGTTTCATGTACTCCTTGGTCTGTATGTTGAATATGTTTTATTTTATGAGATATTCAGGTGCTATGTAATCGTTTGATTGTTAGTGAATGCAGGTTTCGAAGTGAAGGAGGAGCTCATCTGGATCGACGAGGATAGACTACTACAATAGCGTTGGACTACAGGTAGGATCTAAAACACTTTATTTCTCATGTGATAAATGCATGTTTAGAGAAGGATTGCTCTTAATTGTCTTGTTTGTCACTAGAAAGTCTTAGGCTTCTAGGGAGGTTGGTTTTGTCCACAAGATTAACTCTTTCTGCATGACAATTGGGTTCAGTGGGTTTTGTTTAAATTTGGATGGAGTTTGAATGGAAGGAAGTTGCATTCAAGCAGAGAGGCAAGGGATAGTGTGATAAGTTTCAAACCATTGGGCATGGAGTCATGGATTAAGGCTTGCTTTTGCGTTTTCTTGGTCACAAGAGGATTATAGAGCAGGATAGCTACACATGAAACAACACCAATTTGCTGAAAAGATGGGATGAAAGTCAGAGATGAAAGGCAATTAAGAATCTCTCATTAGCTAACAGAGAGGGAAGGTGAATGAATGGTTATCTAGGAGCAGTTAAGAATTCCTAAATTAACATTCATATGTGAAAGAAAACAGTGTAAATATGATCATTGAAGTATGCATATTGATGATTGTTCCTGATGAAAACATGCAGAAATCACATAAATTGAGCATAGGGTGCTGCCAAGCAAATCCTAAACTATTCTTCCTTTCTGTAATTTAAGATGGTGAAACACAGATGATAAAACAAACATAAGAAACTAGACAGAGTTAAAGAACACTTATTGAACCATGTAGAAGCACAGGAATTCCACAATCACTCTTCGGCCAATTGAACACAGCGCACATGTCTTTCTCCGAACTCTCAAGCAATCTTTGATTATAGAAATTATCACATATACAGTGCGAGTCTTTGCTCGAGTGGAAATCAACACAACCAAGATCAACTATCGAACCCCTATTACATTTTCCAGGGTGGTATATATAGGCAAAATATTTGAAAGTATTTATTACAACTGACCTAGACAGGTCTCTGGGAAAGCTTTATAAAACCTAATCTATGCTGGAACTAAATGCAAGTAAGTCCTTTTGGGCTGCGCTAGAGGTAGCTGGATCAAACTGACTTGATGTGGTGTCCTCGGTGACTTGGTGCAGTGGTTCTGTAATAACTGTGCATTGAGTTTTGATCCACCGATCTTTATGAGAGTTAATGTGCAGCCACTGAGTTTTGAAAGCTTTAAATGGCTTCACCATTTTCTTTATCTTTGTTGGAGGGTCTTTAATTTTCACCTGCTTCGGGCCGCTGAAAGATTTTTTCTGATACACTTTTCCACTACATTTATACTCTCCGCCGCTTCTTGATACTCTTTGACATGGTTTTTGGCTGCATTTTTTATCTGATATTCTTTAACCTCTGATCCTGGTCTATCTCTGTCTTCTGATGCGTTCAAAACTGCAAAATCGGGCTTTTTCGGTGCAAAAATGCCCGAGGAATCAAAAGATTCCCTAAAGATTCTCCATTTCGGCCTATTTCCTGTAGCGATGTGTGATTAGCGCTTCGCGCTAATCGCGCATCGAAAATTGCCTCTGTTTTGCATTCCGGAGCTCCGAAGCTTGATTTTTGTGCTTTTGCGTTTTTTCCGTTTTTTGGTTGCTGATGTCAGCATGAGACTAGTGGTATGGTGGATGACGTCAACATGACATCAGCGATGGGACCCTCTGGTACAGATGTGACGTCAGCAGGGTGACGTGGCAATACGGCGGGGTGATGAAGTGGCAAGGACATGTGGCGGGTGACGTGGGCCAGGCGCAGGCAAGAAGTGGTGAGGTGGAGGCGACGTGGCAGGGTGACGCGGCACTCCTGTTATGCGAGAGGAGGGCGGTTTTGGGAGTGCATCGGACCGCCTTTGGTACAGAGGTGGTTTCTGTCAGGGGCGACCCGATGCAATGGGAAGTCGCCAACTGTCCCAGTGTACGACGGTAAAATCGTCAGACATCGGGTGCTAACGTACCCACACAAGAGGGCACCCGATATGCACAAGGGCCATCGGATTTGGGGGAGGCGATCCGACGGTGGACAGGAAGGGAAGATGCGCAGAGTTTAGTACAAGTGCACGCACGTTAATTTTTCAATTTTTCGCGGTGCGGGTGGGTTTAAACTTTAGGAAACGGTGTGATGTTTCGACGCTTTGTTTAATTATTAATCAAACCTTAATAATTTTCAAAGCGATGGGCTGAGGGGGTTGGTTTATCCATTTGGAGAGGGGTTCTATGTGTTTTGGAAGGATTCCAAACACCAGAGAAGGGGAATTATGTGGAGATGAGGGCTCTTACTAAGATCCAAGTGACTTAGTAATTCCCAAGGAGATATTTATGGTTATATTTCAACCAAAGGAAGGGGATATTTACATAGGGGAATTATTAACATAGTTTTAATAGAGGGAAGGGGAAATATATAGGGATTTACATAATAATGTCAAGAGTTAATGTGAGAATGACAAGAAGGGCACTAAGTCTCGGAGATCTTAGGCTTTAAAGGGGAGATAGAACTCTGTAAAGAAGGTATGGACCCTCCTTAAGTAAAGCAGATCTTTACCAAGGCAAATGACATGGAAAATGATGAAACTAAGAGATATCAAGCAGATCTTGACCTCTTTTGGGGAAATTAGTAAATGATTTAGGGAAGAGGAAGAAAGAGAAGTTAGTTATGCCTGATTTAAGCTCCTCCATATGAAACTCCCTGATGACTGTGACCTGAGTAGATATGATACTTTGAAAACATAAAATTGATCAGAAATCAAGATTCTGCAACCTCAAAACTACCTACCCAGCCTACTTACCTAGCATTTTTTCTTCTTTTTGGTTTGGGTGCACTTAAACTTGCAGACCCAGCGTTTCAACTTTTTCTTTTTTTGTCCTCCTATCTACAAACTACCCTTATTTCTTCCAAGGGCCTAGATTAAGCACTTGGGCTCTTTTGATTCTCTACCTATCTAAGAATTTGCCAAGATTAGGCTGTTTGCCCAGATTGTTCATTCTCTATATTCTAAAATAGGAAATTGAAACCTAGGGAGACCAAGATTAAGCTATTTGGGCCTCCCTTTAGCTGAAAACTTTGCAAAAATGGAATAACTCTTCAAAACTGGAATGCAGCAGATGAACTTTGACTAGCACTCTTTCATGGCCTCTTTCTTTGGTGTCTTTCAGCAAATATGGAGCATTGCAGCATGCAAAGTATGACATATTTGGCCCGTAAAAAATGTCAATCATGAAATATGAGTAACCTGCTGCAGCAGGAGGCTAACAGTGGCTCCCCTTGGGGATGGCTTCTCCTTATGAAAAGCCAAGAACAACAGGTCAGACTACCTTGATCTTCTGTTGTTGCTATATTTTGAAACTTCTTAGTGCTGACTGTTTGGATTGATTTGAACTTTTGGACTGCAAACAACACTTTGCCCCAATTGATTTGCTGGTAAATTGTGAAGCATCGCCTGCTTTCTTCTGCGTGCTTTAGCATCAGACTATTACAAAAATAAAATAAAGCGTTGATATATACAAACATTTATGTACAGAAAATAACACCGCCTGTTCTTTCCTAATCAAAAGGGATCATGGTAGTGTTTTAGCATTCGGCCATTAACGGGGCCTTCTTCAGCTGTGCTGCCATCCAGAGATTTGAGAAAATATGTATTATTGCCTTGCACTGTGCTGATAATGTATGGACCTTTCCAAAGAAAATCGAATTTTGCATGTTTTCCCTTGTCCTCTCTTCATGAGTCCCACCTTAGAACTTTGTTGCCAACCTGGAAATCCTCTGCTTTAGCTTTCTTATCAAACATCTTTTTGAGCTTCTCTTGCAACATTTGAGCTTTTTCATACACTTGCTCTCTGGTTTTTTGGAGGTGAATGGTTTGATTAACTCTTCTCTGCATGTCACTTGGTTCAGCCTGAATCTCCTGCAACATTTTGATAGTAGGAATTCCCAAAGATGAAGGAAATATGGCTTCCATGCCATATACTAGCTCATAAGGGCTCATCCCAATTGATTTCTTGGTTGAAAGTCTGTCTACCCACAGAGCATTTGTGAGTTTCTTATGCCAGTTCTTTTTGTTTTCCTCTAGCAGTTTCTTTATGATATTGATGAGGCTTTTGTTGGATGATTTAGCCAAGCCATTACCTTGAGGGTAGTAAGCTGTGGAGTGGCCCAAGGTAATGTGGAATTTATGGAAGAAGCTGATCATCTTTTTGGATTTGAAGGCAGCAGCGTTGTCGGTGATGATTTTCTCAGGGCAGCCAAATCTGGAAAGGATATTGCTCTCAAGGAATTGGATAATGGTGGAGTCATTGGCTTGTCTACATGGGAAGGCTTCAATCCACTTGGTGAAATAATCAGTGGCTGTTAGAATCCACTTGTGCTGGCTTGAGGAAGAGGGATGGATTTCTCCAATGAAGTCGAGACCCCACTGTTGAAAAGGTTTCTTAGTTGAAATGGGCTTGAGGGGCAAAGGCATTAATTTTCTTTTCCCTTCAGAGCTTTGGCATTTGTGACATGAAACAACAAACTTCTTGACATCTACAAATAGAGAGGGCCAATAATAACCATCCCTTAAAATCTTATCAGCAGTGGACTTCCAATATAAGTGTCCTCCACAGTCCCCTGCATGGAATTCTTTCATGATGCTGTTAGTTTCATTCATAGTCAAACAATTAAGTAATATTCCTTCATGATTTTTCCAAAACAAAGCACCATCTATGACAAAAAAATTTGATGATTTCATCCTCAAAAATCTTTTCTTGGTCCTGGACAATCCTGGGGGAGCACATAGGTTTAATAATACAAAGCAAATATCAGCATACCATGGGGATTGCAAAAAGGTTTCACTGATCTGTGGAGTCGCCAGCTCTGGTTCATTGTCCAGTTGATTAATTTCTAAGGCTTGGAAATTTGTTTCGGACATTAGTTTGGCTAACCCTTGTCCTTTTATCAGCTTGGTAGGTTTTATCTCAATGTCATATTCAAGAATGATGGCAATCCACTTGCCTCTTTTGCCTTCTAGTCCCTCTTGGGTTAATATATCTTTTACAACAGAGTTTGGGACATAGGCAATCACATGGGAGTATAAGATGTAAATTTTGAAGTCTTTGATGGCCTTAACCAGGGCATAAGCCTGCTTTTCCATGATATGATATTTCAAGGGTGCATCTCTTAAAGCTTGGTTGAAGAAAGAAATTGGCTTTTCAGTACCTTGATCATCCTTTTGCAAAAGGGAAACAGCTATGGTGTAATCAGACGCAAAAGAAAAAATGATAAAATCTTTGTCGAATTGCGGACTGGTGAGGACAGGCATTTGGGTCAAGGCAGTTTTGATACTCTCAAAAGCCTACTTTGTTTCAAGAGACCACTTTACCTTTGCATCCTTCTTTAACATGTTTCTCAGTAACCTTATTAGCTCGGCTAGGTTTGGGATAAATCTCCTTAGGAAATTGATCTTTCCAAGGAATTCTTGCAGTTCTTTTATGTTTCTTGGATATGGGATTTGGAGGATAGCTTGAATTCTTTCAGGACCGATTCTAATCCCATATTTTGATATGATATGGCCTAGAATCTTTCCTTCTTCAAGGGAAAACAAGGACTTCTTAGGGTTCAAGGAAATGCCATATTTCCTGCATGTCATGAAAATTTGCCTTAGATGCTTAAGGTGCTCTTGGTCAAATTTGGAGAAAGGGGTTAGGTCATCAAGGTAAACAACAAGGAAATCATGTATCTCCTTGAAAAATGCAATATCCATTTCCCTTTGAAAGGTAGCACCAGCATTCTTTAGCCCGAAAGGCATTTTAACATACTTAAATGTTCCCCACGGTGTGGTAAAGGCTGTCTTGTCTTGGTCATCCGGGTGAACAAGTATCTGATTAAATCCTGAAAATCCATCTAGTAAAGAAATTATAGATGAACCCACTACTCTTTGTAAGATATGGTCCATTTTGGGCAAAGGATAGTGGTCTTTTAGAGAGACCTGGTTTAAATTTCTCAAGTCTACACACAGTCTGATCTCTCCTGTTTTTTTTCTTGTGGGAACTAAATTTGATATCCATTCAGAAAATCTGATGGATGCAATGATACCTGCTTCAAACATTTTCTTTGTTTCTTTTTCAATGAGGGGAAGAAGCATGGGGTTGATTCTTCTAAGTTTATGTTTGAACGGTTTTTTATTTTGTTTTAAGGGAATGGTGTGTTGAATTACTGAGGTGTCATAGGACTTCAAGTCCTCATAACTCCAAGCAAATAGGTCTTGGAATTCTTTAAACAAATCCACATATTTTGGTTTTTGATCAAGAGGCAGATTTTTGGATAATTTAATCACTTTGGGCTTGTCTGCTATTCCTATGTTATGTTTTTCAATAGCTGCATTTATAGGCTCCATTTTTGGTTTCTTGGGCACATCATTATTATCAAACATGTCTTCTAATGGAGTCAGTCCAGCAGGCAAAAAGTTATCCTTTAGGTCAATGAACTCATCCTCAGTTTTGGTTGTTTCTTCTAAATGCATATTTTTCAGATTTTGTATGTTTGCCTAGTCAAAAACAGTTGGCCTGAGAATTTGTTTAGTTGTTGCAGCTGTTACAGCCTGCTGATTTTCTTCTGTTAGCTGTTGGGAATCGTTTATGGCATCCATGTCAATGTTTGTATTCGAAAATTCGCCCTCAAGAGTGAGGAAATTGTTAATCTGGGCATCATTTTGAAACACTTGCCAATCTTTAACATTGTTAGGGACTGAGGGTCTATGTTTTATCTCAGCAGTGAAATGGTGTTTTGGCTCAAAGGGAAGCTTGCATGTACTAGCAAAAGTTGCTAGGCTGTGAGCATGAATATTATGGTCTCTTGAAATTTTGGCAAGCTTGGATTCATTGAAGGACCTGAGAATTTCTGTGGCATCAGTCCTATAAGCTCTCATTCTGTTGTCATTGGTAACAGAGTTACCTTTCATTTGTTGTATGATTAAATCAGAGTCACCTATAATGGACACTTTTGCAGCTCCTAGGGCTTTGAGCAATTTAAGGCCTAAGAGGAGAGCCTCATACTCTGCCATGTTATTGGTACATCTGAAATTTAACCTATAGACATGGCCTTTTGTGTGATTATCATGTGTATTGTGAATCCATACCCCTGCCCCTACTCCTAACTTATTGACAGAACCATCAAACTCTAGATACCATGTGATTTCTTGTCTTTGGCTTGTATTAAGAGTTTCAGTTATCTGAAGGTTGGGCAGACTTACGTTTTCTGTTTCAGGATGTTTTTCTTGCTTGTTGGTTGCCTCGATTGTTGTGATAGTTTCATGGGTATTGGCAACTGATTCCTCATTGATGCATGTTTCTTGCTCTAAGGCTAAAGGTTTCTCATTAGTTGGGAGACTTGTATCATCATTGAATAAAATAAAAGAATCCATATCAGAATGGATTGCGAAAATTGGAAAATGTTGGGGCTTTTCCTCACTACTTACCAAATACTTCATCAGTGTTTCCCTGTAGAGTCTCTTTGGTTGCCCAAAGACAGATATAGTGGCATAAGAGAGGTCAAGTTGAAGGGATCCTTGTAGTTTTTCTCCCCATGATCTTGATAGGAGCATACCATACTTTGCGGGAATATCAGCAACTACTACGTCCATTAGGATTGTCTTATTGGGAAATTGGACTAAAGACACATAAAGGTCTTTGATTAAGCCTAAGCACTTGACCTGACTTGAGTCAAAGGAGTATAGATCTTTGTAGGGTCTAGTGACATCAAGGTTCAACTTTTCCATTACAGCTTTGGGCATAAGATTGTGTGAGGCACTTGAGTCAAACATAGCATTGTGCAAGATTTTTTCATGTATGTGCAAGCTGACATAAAAGGGTGGAACAGGTCCATATGTTGATTTCCCATTAAATTTTGGACCAAACAGCAACTCAGTGGTATCGTCTAAAACATTTACATCATCCCTGACCTGCGACATTTGAAGTGACCTTTGAATTTGCTGCCTATAGACATCATGCTTGGCAAGTTCAGAGAGGGGGATGGATATCTTGAGTTTGCCAATCTCTGTTTCTAAGTTGATTGGTTTCTCCAGCAGAATCCTTGCATTAGTAGTAGTAGTTTTTTCGTTGTCAAGAATGTTTTCTCTGTTTTCTTTTTGAATGTCTGCGTTATGATGAATGGCAGCTCGTGGTATATCTGCTTTGGGAAGATTTTTGGGAATGCTGCTCCCCTCTTCTTTTGAGGAAGAAGGAGGCAGAAGCTGGTCAATAGGAGGTTGCACGTCTGTTATGTCTTCTACAGTCACTTGGTGTGGGTTTGGGACAGAGCTATCAGCTGGTTGAGTTATGGTGACCTTGTCTTTAATTTTGTTGAGCTGTTCGCGGTCCTTTGTTTTGCTGGGTGCCGGGACATCGATGGTCCTTGTTCTAAACTTATATTGTTTTTGCACCTCATATACAGCAGTATCATAACCTTGTTTGAAATCAAAAGACTCACCAGTCTTAGTTTGAAATTGGTTTATGTCATGTTGGTCTTGGTCTTCTTGAGTGAGAAAAGTATGTTGCTCATTTTTTGAATCTAACAAATTCATGTGAGTCTCATCCATTGGCTAACTAGATGTGGATGCCTCTGCATAATTTTCTTGGAAAGGAGGCCTAATATCATGGTCGGGACTAGCCCTTCCAGCGTTTGAGTTTTGGGTTTTTCTGAAATTTGGATTCCTTATGGCATTGGGCTATTGTCCTTCCCATGATGTTTTCCTCTTGACATTTTCTACTCTGTCTCCCAGCCTATGGATGCCACTGATAATGGCATCTAGCTTCTGGTCGAAGGCTGAGGGTTCTTCTTTGAAGATAGTTCTTTTCTCAGTTCTGGCTCTGTTCCTTTTGGCAATTAGATTTGCCTCCACACTAACAACAACGTTTTGCATTTCTGCAAGGCTTTGAGGGGCTCTTTCCCTTAACTGGTAAGCCATTTCGGCATCAAAACCATCAGGGAATTTGTACAAAGCAAGGTCAGGTGGAGGTCTCAAGTTTTGGGGTATTGCATTATAAACATTGTTGAATCTTGCATAATAGTCCAAGACAGTCTCCTGAGGACCTCTTTTGATGTTGTCATATTCGGATAGTATGTGTAGGGGGTCTTTCTTTTTCTCCCATCTATTGATAAATGACTGGTATAAGGCTTCTGGGTCTGCTATGGAATTGGCCGAGAGTGCTCTAAACCAAGTCCTAACGTCGCCTGTTAGACTTTGAACAAAAATTTTCATTCTCACACTATCATCATCGATTTCATAGCTCTCAAAGTAATCCTGTATTTTCTTTGTATGTTGGAGGGCTGTGCAGGCACTTGTGCCATCAAAATATGTTATTTTGGTCTGATAATCCTGAGGCATAGCCCCGAGATTTACAGGTAAGTTTAAAGGTGCATATCTGTTAGACATGTTGACAGGGATAAGTGGAACAACAGGGGAAACTGGGATAACAGGAACAACTGGGGTAGAAGGAGTAGTAGTGGTAGTATGAGTAAAGGATGGAGGTGTAGAAGAGCTGCTTGGAGAAGGGGATGATGAATCAGGGGAACTTGGGGTTGACCGAAATAAAACTTTGACAGGGGTTGGAACACCGCTTGGCTGGACTGTTTCAGGACTAGAAGCGGTGGGGTGTTCTTGTTGCTTTTTTTTTCTAACAATCTTAGGGATTAAATTCGGATTTTCAAAAGCAGCTAGGCGATTAGGATCAGGGTTTGATCTTGTATGACGCGTTTGCTTTTTAGGAGCCAACTTCTAATCTGGTTTTTTTTTTTTTTTTTTTTTTTTTTTTATTGGGAATTTTTCTAAAACACAGGTCCACCGAGGTTTTTAAAGGTTGGTTTCTTCCTCTGTGGGGCTGCAGACTGGTTTTGTGAGATTATCTGAGGAGGTCCCCAGGGGAGTCGCCATTATGTTATCACTCAGGTTGTCCCTTGGCTCCTGAAAGGGATACGGCCGAGGTAACCACAAACCAATCTTTGGATTGCAGGTTCTAGCCCACCCGCAATCAGAGAGGGCTCTCTCTTAATGATTTAGCTTTGTTGATGAAGATTTTAGGCTAGCTATTGGATTCAGTGGGTTTTGTTTAAATTTGGATGGAGTTTGAATGGAAGGAAGTTGCATTCAAGCAGAGAGGCAAGGGATAGTGTGATAAGTTTCAAACCATTGGGCATGGAGTCATGGATTAAGGCTTGCTTTTGCGTTTTCTTGGTCACAAGAAGATTATAGAGCAGGATAGCTACACATGAAACAACACCAATTTGCTGAAAAGATGGGATGAAAGTCAGAGATGAAAGGAAATTAAGAATCTTTCATTAGCTAACAGAGAGGGAAGGTGAATGAATGGTTATCTAGGAGCAGTTAATAATTCCTAAATTAACATTCATATGTGAAAGAAAACAGTGTAAATATGATCATTGAAGTATGCATATTCATGTTTGTTCCTGATGAAAACATGCAGAAATCACATAAATTGAGCATAGGGTGCTACCAAGCAAATCCTAAACTATTCTTCCTTTCTGTAATTTTAGATGGTGAAACACAGATGATAAAACAAACATAAGAAACTAGACAGAGTTAAAAAACACTTATTAAACCATGTAGAAGCACAGGAATTCCACAATCACTCTTTGGCCAATTGAACACAGTGCACAGGTCTTTCTCCGAACTCTCAAGCAATTTTTGATTATAGAAATTATCACATATACAGTGCGAGTCTCTGCTCGAGCAGAAAATCAACACAACCAAGATCAACTATCCAACCCCTATTACATTTTCCAGGGTGGTATATATAGGCAAAATATCTGAAAGTATTTATTACAACTGACCTAGATAGGTCTCTGGGAAAGCTTTATAAAACCTAATCTATGCTGGAATTAAATGCAAGTAAGTCCTTTTGGGTTGCGCTAGAGGCAGCTGGATCAAACTGACTTAATGTGGTGTCCTCGGTGACTTGGTTCAGTGGTTCTGTAATAACTGTGCATTAAGTTTTGATCCACCGATCTTTATGAGAGTTAATGTGCAGTCACTGAGTTTTGAAAGCTTTAAATGGCTTCACCATTTTCTTTGACTTTGCTGGAGGGTCTTTAATTTTCACCTGCTTCGGGCTACTGAAAGATTTTTTCTGATACACTTTGTCGCTACATTTATACTCTCCGTCGCTTCCTGATACTCTTTGACATGGTTTTTGGCTGCATTTTTGATCTGATACTCTTTAACCTCTGATCCTGGTCTCTCTCTGTCTTCTAATGCGTTCAAAACTGAAAAATCGGGATTTTTCGGGCCTTTTTGGTGCAAAAATGGCTGAGGAATCAAAAGATTCCCTAAATATTCTCCATTTCGGCCTATTTCCCGTAGTGATGCGCGATTATCACTTCACGCTAATCGCGCATCGAAAATTGCCTCTGTTTTTCATTCTGGAGCTCCGAAGCTTGATTTTTGCGCTTGCGCGTTTTTTCCGTTTTTTGTCTGCTAACGTCAACATGACGTCAGCAGTACGGCGGATGATGTCAGCGATGGGACCCTCTGGTACAGATGTGACGTCAGCATGCTGACGTCAGCAGGGTGACATGGCAATACGGCGGGGTGATGACGTGGCAGGGACACGTGGCGGGTGACGTGGGCCAGGCACAAGCACAGGCAGGAAGGGGTGAGGTGGAGGCGACGTGGCACTCCTGTTATGCGAGGGGAGGGCAGTTTTGGGAGTGCATCGGACCGCCTTTGGTACAGAGGTGGTTTCTGTCAGGGGTGACCAGATGCAATGGGAAGCCGCCAGCTGTCCCGGTGTACGACGGTAAAATCGTCGGACATGGGGTGCTAACGTACCCACACAAGAGGGCGCCCGATATGCACAAGGGCTGTCGGATCTGGGGGAGGCGATCTGACGGTGGACGGGAAGGGAAGATGCGTGAAGTTTAGTACAAGTGCGCGCGCGTTAATTTTTCAATTTTTCGCGGCGCAGGCGGGTTTAAACTTTAGGACATGGTTTGATGTTTCGGCGCTTTGTTTAACTATTAATCAAACCTTAATAATTTCCAAAGCGATGGGTGGAGGGGGTTGGTTTATGCATTTGGAGAGGGGTTCTATGTGTTTCGGAAGGAGTCCAAACACTAGGGAAGGGGAATTATGTGGAGATGAGGGCTCTTACTAAGATCCAGGTGACTTAGTAATTCACAAGGAGATATTTATGGCTATATTTCAACCAGAGGAAGGGGATATTTACATAGGGGAATTATTAACATAGTTTTAATAGGGGGAAGGGGAAATATATAGGGATTTACATAATAATGTCAAGAGTTAATATGAGAATGACAAGAAGGGTGCTAAGTCTCAGAGATCTTAGGCTTTAAAGGGGAGATAGAACTCTGTAGAGAAGTTATGGACCCTCCTTGAGTAAAGAAGATCTTTACAAGGCAAATGACATGGAAAATGATGAAACTAAGAGATATCAAGCAGATCTTGACCTCTTTTGGGGAAATTAGTAAATGATTTAGGGAAGAGGAAGAAAGGGAAGTTAGTTATGCCTGATTTAAGCTCCTCCATATGAAACTACCTGATGACTGTGACCTGAGTAGAGATGATACTTTGAAAACATAAAATTGATCAGAAATCAAGATTCTGCAACCTCAAAACTACCTACCCAGCCTACTTACCTAGCATTTTTTCTTATTTTTGGTTTGGGTGCACTTAAACTTGCAGACCCAGCTTTTCAACTTTTTCTTTTTCTATCCTCCTATCTACAAACTACCCTTATTTCTTCCAAGGGCCCAGATTAAGCAGTTGGGCTCTTTTGATTCTCTACCTATCTAAGAATCTGCCAAGATTAGGCTATTTTGCCAGACTGTTCGTTCTCTATATTCTAAAACAGGAAATTGAAACCTAGGGAGACCAAGATTAAGCTGTTTGGACCTCCCTTTAGCTGAAAACTTTGCAAAAATGGAATAACTCTTCAAAACTGGAATGCAGCAGATGAACTTTGACTAGCACTCTTTCATGGCCTCTTTCTTTGGTGTCTTTCAGCAAATATGGAGCATTGCAACATGCAAAGTATGACATATTTGGCCCGTAAAAAATGTCAATCATGAAATATGAGTAACCTGCTGCAGCAGGAGGCTAACACCTTCCAAAAATTTATTTACAATCTTAGTTTTTCCATCAGATTGAGGATGATATGATGAGCTATGAACTAATTGAGTACCTAGATAAGAAAGCAATTTTGTCCAAAATTTTCCAGTGAAAATGGGATCTTTGTCTCTTACAATAATCTTTGGGTTTCCATGTAGATTTTGAATTGTTTCCATAAATGAAGTAGTAACTGTACTAGCTTTAAATGGATGAGATAATGCACAAAAGTGTGCATACTTGGTAAGTTGATCAACTACCACCATGATGATGTTCTTTCCTTCGAACTTGGGTAAACTGGTGATAAACTCCATTGAAAGCTCCTCCCAACATTGACTTGGAATGGATAAAGGTTGTAGTGGACCCGAAGTCCTAATTGTCTCAACTTTATTTTATTGGCAAACTAGACATTCCACCACAAACTTTTGAATATCAGATTTAAGGCCATCCCAAAAAAATTCCTTCTTAACCCAATGGTAAGTTTTTAAATTTCCCGAGTCCCCTCCTAAGGAAGAGGTGTGCAATTCTAGAAGAATCTTTTGTTTGTTGGCAATTCTTATAAAGGTATAAGTGATCTTTGTACCATAACGAATCATTTTTCCAGCTAAATGTATCAGATGTATTAGGATATTGCTACAACTTTTGAATGATTTCCCACACTTCTTCGTCATTATTCCATTCACCCCTTGCTTCGGTTATCCAATCTGGTTGGATAATAGAAATGGAACAAATAAATGCTTCCACATCCTCATCCTTTCTTGAGAGCGCATCTACAACAACATTTTGCTTGTAGATGATTTCAAAGTCATAACCCAACATCTTTGTGATCCATTTTTGCTGCTCTTCATAAGACAATTTTTGTTCTAAAAAGTATTTAAGACTATCATGATCTGTTTTTACGTTGAAGTGTCTTCCTATTAGGTAAGGTCGCCATTTCTTAAGTGCATGTAGTATTGCCAACATTTTCTTCTCATAAATAACTTTGTGTAAATGCTTCCTTTAATTGGATGACTTTCAAAAGTAATGGGTCTTCCTTCTTGCATTAAGACAACACCAATTCCATTTCCCAAGGCATCACACTGCACAATAAATGTTTTTGTGAAGTCTAGTGTAGCTAAGACTAGTTATTGGCACATTGTCTCTTTAAGATGTTCAAAGGCCTTAGTTATTTCTGGAGTCTAAGAAAATGCATCTTTCTTCAATAATGTTGTTAGAGGTGCAACTATTCTCCCATGATTTTTAACAAACTTGCGATATACCCTGTCAACCTGAGAAATCCTCGTAGATACTTTATGGATGTGGGGATTTTCCATTCCTTAATGGATTTAATTTTGTTAGGGTCTACCTTAACACCCTCATGAGATACAATATGACCCAGATATTCCACCTCATGTACTCCAAAGAAACATTTGGATGTTTTTGCATATAATTGTTTCTCCTCCAATAGTTTGAGCACTATGTCAACATGTTGAACATGATCCTTCCAAGACTTGTTGTGTTATATCAACAAATCTCTTTTCTAAAGGAAGGGTTTGAAAATGGAATTTTCACTTGTTAGAGTGCATTGGTAAGGCCAAAAGGAATGACCAAAAAATCATAATGACCTTCATGAGTTCTAAATGTTGTTTTTGGAATATCTTCGATCTTCATTATTATTTGATGATATCCTGAATGAAGATCCAACTTCGTGAAGTAAATTTCTCCATGTATTTCATCCAATAATTCATCAATGACAGGAATGGGAAATTTATCTTTAATAGTGATCTTTGAGCTCTCTAAAATCTAAACACATGCACCATGATCCATCCTTCTTGTGCACCAATACTAATGGAGTGGATAAAGAACTTTGACTAGGTTGAATTATACTAGTGTCTAGCATTTCTGCAACCATATGTTCAATTTCACTCTTTTGGGCATAGAGATATTTATAAGGCCTGATGTTTGGAGGAACACTTCCTGGAATCAAATGAATAGCATGATCATTATCACGAATAGGTGGGAGGCTTTTGGGGGTCTCAAATACCTTGGAATGATTGTCCAAGACTTTTTGGAGATCTGGAGAAATAGTTGATTTTATTGTTTGAACCTTTAGTGAACATAATTGTGCAATTATGCCCCATTGTTCTTTCTTTAGAAGCTTGGTCATGCTATTAGAGTTGATTATCTTTCCTGGTTTCCCTATGATACATCTTAATTCAACATCCTTTCCTTCCAAAAAAAAAATTCAAGAAAATTTCTTGAAAATTAAAAGCTATTGTACCCAAAGATTGTAACCATTGGACTCATAGTACAACATCAACACCCCCCATTGGAATGAAAAGCATTGAACTATTCAATACATATTCTCCCATGGATAGCTTGATATTATGGAACTTTACAGAGAAATTTATGGTTCCTCCATTTCAATTATCACTTGACACTCTGATGATGGATATAGGAAACAATTCAATTCCTTGGCTATCTTACAATGAATAAAATTATGGGTACTACCTGAATCAATCAAAACTATCATCTTTTTCTTCTTGATATGTCCTTCTATATTGAGAGTTTGAGGAATGGTAACTCCTGCCAATGCATTACAATATATGGTTGGATTCATTTCTTCTTTCTATGAGGTTGGTTCTTGTCTTATATCCTCCTCTTTTGATGATTCTTGTTCCTTTTCTTCCTGCTCTTCACAATCTATGTAGAATAATTTCTTTTCAGCACACTTATGACCTTTATTGTATTTGCTATCAAAATTGTAACAAATCCATTTTTCTCTTTTTTATTCCAATTATTGTGGTGTCAACCTTGTAGGTTGTGGAGGAATAAGACCAACAACACTTCCATATTTATAGTTGAGTGGTAGACTTCATTGTTGCCATAATTTTTCTTTCAACTTTTCTTGCCACCCTGAATGCCTTCTCTAATGAATTAGGTTCCCAAATGTGAACCTCATTTTGGATGTTATATTTTAAAGTTCCTATGAATACATCAATTCTATGCTCCTCTGGAATATCATCTACCCTAATATTCAATTTTTGGAAGTCTTCAATGTGCTCTGCCATTGAACCCTTTTGTTTGATATTTATCAATTGGGTAAAGAAGGTGTTTCTCTTTTTATCTTCATAATGTGTTATCATTTCCTCTGTAAAAATTGACTAGGTGACAAGTGGTTTACGAGAAAAAATACATCTATGCCATGCAAACTTATTTGGTTCTAAATATAAGTATGCAATACGTACCTTTTGTGAGGGTTAAACCTCATGTAGATCAAAATATTGCTTCATCTGTACTATCCAAGTTCCCAGATACTTGCCATCAAACTTCCTCATATCTATTTTTGGAATATGGAATTTCTTAAACCCCACATGGGAGTCTCTAAAATCGTGATTGATATTCCTTTTGTCTTCATCATGATTTTCATTGATTTCCTTGTCACCAATGGGATGCCTTTCTTCTAGCAACTTTGCCAAGCCTCCTTTCAATCCTTCTATCTTGACATTCATCATTTCTTCCATGCATGATTTTGAAACATCATTCAAAACTACCATGCCCCTTTTTATACCATCTATATTAACATTGATCATGGCTTCCAATTCATTTTTGTTACTTTTTGTGAGAGCGAAATTTGTTGAATTTGGTCTTGCAATTTTGATATATCATGTTGCATTTCTTCCTCTTCTTCATGTGTCATAGTGGAGCTTGCGAGTTGCTTACTAGGTGTTTCCATTTTATTTCTTTTGGGCATCAATTAATGATAATTATGCTTCACTATGCCCTTTGAATCACTTCAAACTAATTTTTCAAGCTAAACTTATGCAAATTTTTAAAAAGACTACACACTTTTTTTTTTTTTTTTGCTTCATAGGAGCTCGATATTGAATCTGTTGTATCTTTGTAATTTCGGATCTCCAAGGTCTAAAATTTTGTCCTATAGTAGCCCTCTGAGTCGTCTTTCTAGCCCCACAAGTCTGATCAAGATTGGAGTCTTCAAGAAAGGGTTAGGTCAAATATCCCATGATGACCAGATTATAGACTAGTTCAGTAGAGAAAACTTGTACAAAGTGCCATGGGTCACCATTTAAAATTTCAGACCTAAAAACAATACACATAAAACTACAGTTCGTTCTATTTATGTACCTTCTTGCGAAATATTTTCCCAAGGTCCCTTGTTTGGGATGTAATTCGGGGTCTTGCACAAACCCTAACTTCCTTGTAGCATATCTTTGAAACTATAGCGATCCAAGATCTGAAATTTAGACTCAAGGCTCAACAAGATTTTGGCTCAAATGGGTTATTTTTTTATTTTCTAAAACTTCATAGAAAAAACGTTATAGCAAAAATTCCAAGATGACATGTTTGGAGCAAAGAAGCCCTATAATTCAAAGCTTTGATACCAAACGTTGTGCAACAACCCACAAATTAAAAGAAAAAAGATAGATCAAAAACTTCAGAATCAACCTCTTCGAGCGGGGAACCTCCTTTTCATTACATAAATGAACAATTCTTGGGCGATTCAAATGACGAGACCTCCTTTCTATATATAGGGGTATAAGGGGTCACAATATAATCAGAGTCGACATAAAAGTAATAATGTAAGGGCACAACAATAACAATATGTGGCACAATAATAACAATATGGGGACTACATGGGGCACAATAATACAATGAGGGGGTACACTGACAATAACAATGAGGGAATACACTAGCATTATAGGGACCTAACATTGTTTTTGGTAGTTGTTTGATTCTTCACACAGATTAATAAGTAAAAAGGAACCACAAGAAGTTATCAAGTAAAGAGAATTAATCATAATCATTGCCCTATTGAATTCTCAACATGGAATCAGAGCTCAGGTTGGCTAAGGGCATAATTAAGATCTAAAATACATTGAAGAAGGTCATCAAGAAGTGTTCAAAGGTAACAAACTATCTCAAGAAAAACATTAAGGAAGCACATAGTCTCTTATTCTCTACAAAGAAGGAAGTAATTAAGGAAAAGGATGAAGGTCTCTTCTCAGAACTCACTAGTAGATTCCAAGATGAGAACATTTGGGTAATTTATAGTGGTGCATCTAAGCACATGAAAGGCTATCAAAAACAATTGAAGACCTTATCAAGGGGAAAATATTCTTACTTAGTGGAACTTGGAGATAACAAAATCTATCCCGTGAGAGGCATTGGATCAACCTCTATAGAGTTGGAAAATGGAAGCAACATGCATATCGAAAACATCCTATTTTTTCCAGGTTTGCATAAGAACTTACTTTCCATTTCAAGTCTAGAGGACAAGGGTGATAGAGTAGCTTTGATTGATGGGAAATTTGTTGTATGGAGTAAAAAATCAAGCATAGAAAATGCTAAAGTAATTGGTATTCAAGAAGGAAGATTTTACATGCTGGTATCTCGTCTAGCTCAAACCTTGGTTCACATTGAATTTAGACCATGTGAACTATGGCATAGAATAATTGGTAATCTTAATTTTAATATCCTCCCAACTCTAAGTTCCATAGTCGATGGAATACCTGAACTAAATAAGACCATGAAGGAGTATGTAAGGGATGTGCATTGGACAAGAATACCAAGAGACAATTCGGAAGCAATACTTCATGATCAAAAGAAATATTGGATCTCATTCACTCCGATGTGTGTGGCCCTATGACTCCTAAATATCTTGGAGGTCATCTATATTATGTCACATTTATAAATGATCATTCAAGAAATACCTAGGTTTACTTAATGAAAACCAAGGACGAAGTACTTACAAAATTTCAAGAATTCAAAGCTAAAGTGGAGAACCTTACAGAAAGGAAAATCAAGATACCAAGATACGATAATGGATGAGATCATACATCCCAGGATATTATAGCATTATGTAAGGAATCAAGGATTAAGAGGGAGATGGAAGTCCCATATAATACTGAACAAAATTGAGTTGCAAAACGAAAGAACTAATCCATTGAAGAAAGTGTAAAGATGATGTTACATGATCAAGATATACCAAATTTTTTTATGGGGATAAGCCACGAAGACTGTAGTATATATTCAAAATTGAAGTCCCCATAGGTCACTAGAAAACAAGACTCCCAAAGAAGTATTCACTGGGAAGAAGCCTATTGTAGATCATCTCTGAATATTTGGGTGTCCCATATATATTCATATACCAAAGAATAAAAGAAAGAATCTAGATCCTTTAGGAATGAGATGAATATTTGTTGGATACAACAAATCCTATGAGGCATAAGCAAGGAAACCATATAGAATTAATTCGACATGTCATATTTGACGAAAGTGTCACATTCAAGAAATCTAAGGAACTTCCCATGGAATCTGATAACAAATAACTTCTAGTATTTGAAGAAGAAGTTAACATGGAAGAAGAAGAATCACATCATGAAGATGAGGGTCCTAGTGAAACCATTCAACCTATGCTCCTACCCTAATCAAGAAAGAGACCAAATTGGTTGAAGTCTACACTACTTGATGCAGAAGGTAATGGGGAAGCGAAAGGTGCATTTATAGAAAGAAAGAAACCCAAGAGGTATTATGGGTATGTTGTGTACACGACAAAACTAATAGAAGAAAAACCATACACTTCTAAAGAAGCTATCAACCATCAGGAATGGAAGGATGCCATGGATGAAGAGTATCAATCTACAATGAAGAATGGATTTGGGAAATTTTACCTAGGCCCAAAGATAAATCTGTGGTAAATTCTAAGTGGATCTACAAGATCAAACGTGTGGAAGATGGAAGTATAGATAAGTATAAGGAAACATTTGTGGCTAGGGGTTTCTCCCATCAAGAAGGCATTGACTATGAAGAGACATTTTCTCTAACAACAAGTTATATGCTGGTTCATTCATTGGCCTCTCTAGCAGCATTGATGGAATGGAACATCTATCAAAATGATGTTAAGGTTACATTCCTGAATGGCATAATTGATGAGGAAGTCTATATAGAGAAACCCTTGGGATTTGAAGTTAAAGACGAAAATGAATATGTTTGCAAATTGAAGAAAGCATTATATGGACTCAAGCAAACACCAAGGGCATGGTATGCTAGAATGGGTGAATATCTTAAAAGAATGGACTACACAAGAATTTATGTTGATCTGACCCTTTATCTCAAGGTTGTAGACAGAGAACCTGTGATCATTCTTTTGTATGTAGATGATATTCTCTTGACAAGTGTAGAAGGTCAAATTGAAGAATGTAAGAAGAAACTAGCAACAAAATTTGACACGAAAGATCTAGAGCTGATGCATTACTATTTAGGACTAGAAGTTTGGTAAGGAATTTATGAAGTTTATTTGGGTCAAGGAAAGTACGTGATCAAGATGTTGAAGAGGTTTCACATGATGGATTGAAAACCTATGACCACTATGATGATCACAAAATTGAAAATACTAAGGAGTTCTGAATCGATCCCTCTGGATCCTTCCAAGTATAGGCAATTTATAGGCTTACTGATGTACTTGGTGAACACTCAACTTGAAATATGTTTTGAAATAAAAATTCTCAATCAATTGCAAGTGGAGCCAAAGCATGATCATTGGATAAAAAAAACATATACTAAGATACTTTCAAAGAACTATCCAATACTTCCTAAAATATGATAGGAGGAATGATGTTCGCCTAATTGGATATACAAATTTTGACTGGGGAGGAAGTGAGCAGGATGGAAGATGCACTACAAGAGGATGTTTTAGTTTGGGATCCTCTATGATCTCATGGATGAGTAGAAAACAAGATACAATTGTTTTGAGTAGTGTTGAGGCTGTGTATATTGTGGCTGGTGAAGTAAGAAGAGAAGCAATTTGATTGAGGAAGCTGCTATCTGACCTATTCAAAGGACCGATGGACCCTACCGTGATACATTTTATAACACTAGTTGTATACATTTTTTTAAGGACCTAATATTGCATGGAAATACAAAGAATATAAACAACAAGTATCACTATATTCAAGAGCTAGTACAAAATGGTGTGTTACAACTACAATATATCTCCATTGACGAGCAGGTAGCTAACATATTAACAAAATCTCTTCCTAACAAGAAGCTTGTGTACTAGATATACAATATTGGCTTGGTTGATATATCTTCCCTAGTTGAGTGGGAGAGATAGGCACGTCATTCTTGTCTTCACTTGGGAAGAAAGAATGGAGGATTGGGTAACCATACGGAATTCAATACTCTTTAAGGATGTGGTAGGGCATCCAAGATAATAGTAGTCATGGAGAAATATTATTTTAGGACTAGCTATCCAAGACAAGAATAGTCCAAAGAAGGTCATACTCGATGAACACTCGATCGGAGTATGTACCTTGAGAGACAATGATGATGGTGTCTATAATCATTTGTCTCACCGTCATTGTGCTCTGATCTTGTGGAGAGATAGAGTTGTTAGTCAAGGCCTTGTTATGTGACAATGTTGGTTGGTATGATACTAGATAGATGGGGTACCTCTTATGAATACCTCCCTAGTTAAGAGGGAGTGTTGAAAATGTGTAACTAGGTTCGGTCTTCATAAGTATGAAATGTATTTTTGGTTCTTGTAAATTATGAAATAAAAGAAAATTATTATTATTGTTTTTAGAGCATGGTTTTCATACTCAAGGTATTTTATTTTATAATTTAAGCACCCATTAAGTGCTTCTAGGGTTTTTCCTAGTTCAAGTAGTCAAAAGAGTCATTGTCATAAGTTAAAGACCCCATTGGGCACATTGTAACTTGTAAAGAATTTTTTTTTTTGTATTTTAAAATGTCAGAATACCCTCAAAGATCAAGTTGGCCTAGCAGTTGGAAAGTTGGCCATAAGGAAGAGACACATCCTCCCTTGAAAAAGCCTATATATAGAAGAGGGCTCGACCTCTTTGAAGACACTAACTTATCTCTCATTCTAATGAAGGGAGAAGAAGGAAGAGGTAGCGAAGGAAAATAAGGAAGAACAAGTTTTTGTGTTTGGGCTATCTTTCTCTCGCATGTGCTAAATAGGACTAGGGTTTTGTTGATGGTATCGGATCTGCCAACATTCAAGGGATCTCCTCGAGATGAGGTCCCAATTAGACCTCACACCATTTGGTGTAGGAGTCCCATCCGATATGATGGCCCATTTCCAAATACTTAGATATTTGCCTCGGCTCTAGATTTCAGCACAAGAGAGTGTTGCAATGGTACCTTTGAAAAGCAAGGTGAGTGTGCAATGTAACTATGTCTAGGTTCTCTTACTGCAAAATGGGGAGAAAAGTGAGCCTCTAAGTGAGATGTAATAGTACCACATAAGAGGAGACACATGAGAACAATGAAGACCTGTCCAACATCTAGCAGAATAGTTGATAATGGATGTGGCAATTGTTAAAACCAAAGAATAGGGAAATATTCATCTACCATCCAACGAAGTAGTCCACAAGGATAAGACAATAGTGACAATCATTACAACACATTCCCAATAAGATAAGCATTAAAAGAACCAAAATAGTTCAACTATATTAGTACATGTGAAACAAGCATGAAATATAAATGCTCACAGAATAGTCTTACAAACATCCATAAGTCATGCATGGAAAAGTGCTAGTCTGAAAAGGATTCTGTATTAAGAAAAAGTTCCAAGACATATGTTTACATCATACATCACTAGCCCCAGTAGTGGGACATTGGAGCTGCTCCTTGCTCCTCAAAGAATTGATTAAAACTCTCTATGCTTTGTGGGAGGATCCAAGGTGAAAATTTCATTGCTCATATAATGAGGGAGTTTATATAACCAAGGGGTGACACTAGACCCTTGTGACTCTTTGACTACCCTCATGACTCTTCAACTTCCTATTACTTTTCAACTGACATGACTCTTCATATTCATGTGTGCCCATTAGACTTCCACTTTACATTATAGTATACATGGCTCATAATAGTGATGTGGCTTTTGACAACTCATGATACGACTTGAGATGACACTACTGACATGGACTAGCTTTCTTAGGTGGCAATGTTAATATGTTGTTGCTATTGAGTGATAGATGTGTTCTTGGATGTGCTTTCTCTTCTCCTCCGCATAGCTTGATGATTTAGTGTCTTCAATGATCTTCGGTCTTGAGAGGTGGTTGAATGCATGTGTTCCCTTTTTTTTTTCTTGATAAGATTCTTTGTCCATCCAAATGTAAGTGAGCCTTTTAGCATGTTCACTCCTTCTTCTCCTTCTTCATCATATCACCATGATCTAACAGTGTAAGTGTTCCTACAATTCACTCATGATATGATGACATAAAAACCAAAAACTCTGTAGTCTAAGATGAAAAATTGTTATCCATGGACTGGGCTCGGGACTGGTGACAGGCTGGGAACGAGGACCCAGTGATTGTGCATTACACAGTTCCAAGTGACAAGGAGGGAGGCTGGTCATGCTTGAATGAGGAACCCTTGGGCATAGTCCTCACTGTTGGGAAAAATTGCGCAAAATCCACTAGGAGACAGGATTTCACAATTGAGACAGTAAGTGGTTGATGTAGGATGGGACCCTAGGAGGCAAGTATGTATAGTTTTCAGAGGAAAGGAAAGACTGGGTAGCAAAGGGGCCTGGGAGGAAATGTCTGCGCAATTCTTGAGATCAGTGAGTCCTGAATGAGGGGGGACACTAGGAAGACACTTCTGCCCAATTCTGGGAGGAAATATAGGCTTGTTCCTCTGTGCATTATGGCGTTGTAGTAGGTAGGGAAGAAGCTTGATAAATAATATTGTAAAATGCACAGTTCATGTCAGGTTAGGAGAAGTTATTACACAATTCTAGGGATGAAGGGAGGCTGCTCAGCTCTGGAATTGCATAGTAAAACTGCCCTGGGGAAAGTGACTGCGCACCACGCAATTCTAGGCAGCAAGGTTACATCACTGAGGGTTGAGACTGCATAGTGCGCAATTTAATTAGGGTCTGGTGAAAGTGAGATTCCAGGTCGGAAGGATTTTAGAGAAATGGCTAAGTGCGAGAGGAAAGTGAGCTAGTGGGGAACATGAACTTGTGATCACACACTTAGCATACTTTGGTGACATGACAATGTAGACTATTGGAACAACAAGACAAAGCATTACCCTCTGTGAGATTGTCCTAGAACAAAATATGACAAGTGCAACACTTAGGATGGACTTAGGATGACCGTGATGACACTTGTGTGAAAGAGCTTAAAATTTTGTGTATGAGTGTGACAAATTTTTACATTGCTAGGACAACTCGAATACACAAGGAACAACCTTTGGAATCACTAGAAAAGGACTGCAAGTATGGCAAAAAAATCAAACATGCTAAAAGAAGACAATTGACCAAACAAGAAAAAGGGGTGAAAAGACTCTTAGAAAGCTCATGAAATGAGCTTAAGTGTCTGCAAACATAAAGGGAAAGACCAAGGAAGGCTCCAAAATTTAAGTGCAAGCCAAAATTTTACAGGACGTTGCAGCCGCTACCACACTTGGAGACACACTAGTTGAATTCCAAATTCTATGTCTTGGTTCATTTTTTTAGTGTAGGGCCTTGGTCCTTCAGGGAGTGAAAATTACTTTGGCTCCCCCACTTACCCCGTGGGCAGACATGGTTTCCTATGTACCTTCCAAATTCAACACAACATAAGATTCAACCAAATCACAGTTTTTGGAATTAGGAAGGGTAGTTTAATTCGCAAGCTTAATATTTTCAGAGTATAGTTTTTCATCTCTGGTGTTGCTTCGCTACCAGCTGGCCTAGACAACCTAGATAGTACCCCAGTGGAGTTGGCTGCTTCACCTTTCTGCACAAGAATCCTTTCTTTTCTTTAACCTTTATTTATTTATTTAAAGAGAACTATGCATCAACACTTATTTATTTTGTGGAAAAAGAGGAATCCGGACTTATTGAGAGCAGGAAAGTTTTTTCCCACAAAGAAGCATATAAATACCTCTAATTTAGGTTTGCTCATTTAGATTTTCCCCTTCTCCATTTCTACTAGTTAGATAAGCTTGAAAACACCAAAGCAAAAAACTAAGTATAGGCATGAGGTTGTGTTGATGCCTCGAAAATCGTTGCATCGATATTGGGGAAAACCACCCGGTCCAGACATTAAAGGCAACTCCTTTTTTGTTTGCTGTGGTGGCTCCGACTAGATATAATGGGACCAGTTTTCCATTGATTTGTAAATAGGATGGATAAGTGATCGATTTTTTAATTTGTAATGGGAATGATGGATGATTTATTCTAAAAATGCAATAATATAAATAACTAATCTATCCTGGGAAGTCTTTGTCTTAGTGAAATTCTTGATGGTTCTTATTGAAAAGAAGGCATATAGATGGCTCTACTCATAAACAAAAATATTCATTCATATGATAATTACTTTTTTCAAGTAGTTGAACAAAGTAATAATTAAAACATTATTGCACTGATCTTTATATATCATTGACACATATATAGATGAAAAATAACAACTCTTGAACATTCAATAGTGATAAGTAAAAGAGATTGCTATAAGAGCTTATACATACATCAATAATAGCAAAATGAATGAATGCTAGTTCACATAAAATAATGAAGCAAAACATAGATAATAGTACCATATGTGTTTGAATCTCCTCCGATGTGAATTGCATTTGGATCCTGCTTTCTAACTTGGAAATAATTTTATAAGAAGCAGTGCATATCACACAAAAGTACTCTTCATTAAAATTAAAATTTAGGTCTAGTTTCATAAAAAATATATATCGGAAGCACAATAGTGCAACTCCTGATCCAAGTCTTAATACAAAATTTGAGGACCCTTTCTAAAAAAATGAAAGGGTTTATAAATATTATCTAAACTAACTAACTATGAAATAAAAATGTTGTGAGCTGGTATACCCAAATCACAAATATATGAAAATCTCCCTGAAATAGACATGCTTGCAGTCGGTCAAAATGGTTCTGTTAGTGCCTAGATTTACCTCAGGCTAAGAAAGGTAGGATCCAAGACTAACATCAAACCACGCTTAACCTGGTAGCTAGCCCTACCAGGTCGGGAGAGGGCTCTCTCCGGGTCAATCTCAGCCCAAATATGATCACTAAGGGCTTGAGATGATGGATATAACTACTGATCTTAGGCTAGGTATATGTGCAAAGCGTTTGATTGAATAAAATGATATGTTTGTTGGCTCTAATGAAAAGGCAGATCTTGGGTGCAGGGAATGAGGTTCAGTCATGTAGAGATCTCAATGGAGAAAGGTAGGCAACTGATTTTAGCACTTTAAATCGGATGAGATGGAGGTATTAGACAGATGAGGAGTTGAAGAGGGCAAGAGAAGCCATGGATCCTCTCCAAACAACTGAAAACATCAAAAAACTAAAGCAAACCTCAAGTAGAGCACTACAATTTCAATGGATTCTACTTTCACTCTTGTTTTATTTAGTTAGGAAGAAACAAGATAGATAATGTCACACATGACACATAAGTAAATTCACAAATACGGAATAAAGCACTATACCAAAACAAAATGCCACAGGGATTCCAAAGAGTGTTGCAAACCCTGGTCTCAATTCCTTAACCAAAATGCTGATATGAGTGTACAATGAAGCTCCTTGCTTTCTCAAGAGTCCAACCATGCTAATGAATGTAAAAACATAAGATATAGACAAACCAAAGCTCATCCTAGCCTCTAGGGTTCGAGCTCACATGTTTAGGAGTAGTTCCAACTAATTCTAAACTGAGAACTAGAAATTAAGCAGTGGAACAGCATGCCTCTAGAAACAAGGGAACTGATTCATTCAGTTTCAAACAACTTTTTAACAGATGAATCTACCTCCATAAGTGAAAATTTGACATATTTACATCATGATCCATCAATGTACATTAAATTACACCACAAATTTGACATTAAGAAGGTGAAAAAGTCAAACTGCAAAAGCTAGGCGAAAACAGCATTCCTGGTCAAACTGGGCCAAATTTCCTCTATGCGTCGTGCCTGATTCTCTATGCATAACGCATGTTTGAAGCCAATTTTGGAGGCCTTCCTAGTGTCCAAATTCACTCCAAGTGTGCTTGTTGGAAAGGCCTACCTGTCGCCTTTCCAAATCAATTGAAATATTTCAATTTGGCCTCCGTTGGCCCCTCAAAAATTCAGTTCTCCCAACACTCCTTCTTGTGTGTCAAAATAGGGGCAATAAGGTCATTTTTGAGCGTTTTTGACCTTTTTGAGGGCTCAAAACTTGTCAAAATTTCTTGGCCATTGGTAGGCAAGCATATTTTTTCATGCCAAATCCAAAAATGCTGAATTTTTTGTCATTTGGAGGCTCCCATCAAAATTGAGCGCCAGGTGGCACAGCGCATAGGGCAGAAAATTCTATTTTTTGTGCCAAAAATTCCAAAAATGAAAAAAGTGTCCCAATTTTTTTGAAATTTGGGCTGAGTCTTCTCCATCAAGAGGTATGTTGGGGCAAGGAAGCCTCAGCCAATATCTGAAGTCTATCCTGCTCCTTTTGCCTCTTTGATGCCCTTTTCAATTTACCTTTAAGCTCCTGATTCTCACCTTGCAGACTTTGTTTCTCGCCATGTAATGATATGCCATATGCCTAAACAATGTCTTCTCCTTGTTGGCCTTCTCCAACAACCTCTCTAAGTGGATATTAACTCTTTCAAGCCATGATTCCCGATCGGCATTGATATCTTGCTCAAGTGAAGTGAGCTCCACTCTCCTCCTTTGGGCAGCTTGGCGATTCTACCGAATGTTTTGCAACTCCATGATCGCTTGTTGATCTTCAAGCTACTTATTTCTTTGCTCCAGGTACTTTATGATCCACTTAGCCCTCTCCAAGTTGAGGGACAAGGCATTGATGTGTGCCTGCTGCTCTTGGATAACTTCTTTGAGATTTGTGCTTTGCGGGCCCACATCAGTATCATCACCCTCAATGAGAATGAAATCCCACTCACCTAAAGGCCCCTCATCCTGTAATGGCCTCTTTCCTTTGTCCTGAACATGTTGTGTTGATGACGGAAGTGAGACCCCTTCCACCCTTGGTGGAGATAATACTCACTTTGCTGTTGTGAACAACCATCTAGTGTCCTTCTGATAAGTGATAAACATTAGCATACTAGCGGTCTGTGTCTCATGACCCTCATGCTGATAAGAAGGTCCACCTGTCTCATGCAAAGCCTCTAAAGATCCCTGAGGAGATATGAAAAACTCACAAGAAATGAAGTCCTCCCAAGTAATGCCCTGCAAACCAAGCTGATGGATGACCACAATCTTAATGAGCGCAAAATGATATATACTGTTGAACTGCTGCTGAGGAGTCTTGTGTTGTACTAGGGTGGTCATCTTCTCAATGTTTTGGCACATGAAGTAGGGGAGGTTCATCATCCTCACCCTGGTAAAATGCATCAACAGCCTGATATGATAGGCATATAAACAGGAAAACCGTCCCTCATAGCTGAAATACTTCATTATCAGTTTCATTAGAGGAGCATATGAATATTTGAGGTACCGAAAAGGAAAAACTCTCCTGAGGTGTCTCAAATAATTGGGCTTGATGTATGGTTCATAATGCTGCCTGTCACTTTATTGCCTCTTGTTCCATTGCTCTCCAATGTTAGGAATACCAGTTGCTAGTGAAATAGATTCTAGTGTTAAAGTGAAGGTTACACTAACTAGAGTGGCTTGACCATCATGTAAATGAAGCACAAAAAAACGAGCCAACTCATGATGAAACTAGATTCTAGCAACCATCTCACAAAATTCATAGCAGGACTGGTGTTGGAAACAAGTGATGGCGAGAGGGCAGGCCTGTAACTCAGCAAGAGTGGTTGGTTCTTCACGAATATGTTTACGACCTTTATGAGGTCTCCTAGGTGCATGTACCTCTATAGGTGAGTCACTGTGTGTCTCCTCTTCATGATCATATGAGGGATTAGACTCCATATCTGCTAGTGGGTGAGCTGTCTTGATAAGAAGTAGGTGATTTATGATGTTTTTTTTATTTCTGCCACCAAGGGAAAAATATGTGAGGGACTATGGAGGGAGGAAACAATGAGGGATTTTTGGGACTATTGGGAGAGGGTTTAGTTAGGGAAACAGGGGATTAGAGAGTGATTTGGGAGTTTTGGGTATAGCACTAGGGTTTGGGAATTTATATTTAGGATTGAGAATGGGGGATAGGGGTAGATAATTTTTGGGAATATGGGAGTCAGGGAATGGGAAATAAATTGGGAAAATGAGTGAGGGAGTGGACAAATGAAGAAGTGGAAAAATAGATTTTGGCAGCAAAATGATAGTTTGAAACCCTAAGCACTGTTTTCTTTGAGATGTGCAAAGAGGGAGGGTTTGATTTTTGTTTACACAACCACCATAAACTTCATAACAAACTCTTTCACCAGCCAAGAGGAGAGCTTAACTTAATTGTTCACTGGAGGTTTTGGCAAATTTAGGCAACTTGAGGAAGTTTTTGAAGAAACTGGGTTTGGCAGCTCTATGCGCCGCGCCGCACCCTTTGTATTCACCATGCTCGTTCAGTTTTCCACTGAGAATCGCGGCTCTATGCGTCGCGCCTACTGAGTGCGCCGCACCACTTGCCCAGTGCGCCGCGCCTCTGAATTTGGGCAGTTTTCTCACCAATGTTCTCCCTCAACTCAAACATAGCCTTGCTTTGCTCACTTTTGGTTCTTTGAATGAAAATGGGCTTTTAAAATTGTAGAAATCATTTATATACAAGGAGCTTTTAATTTTTGATGCATAAGAACCCATTTTTACAATGTTTAAAACATGACTTGACTTTTAAACTCTGTTTTTGAGCTTTTTCACTTTATTTGAGCTTGTGATGAACTGAATGACTTGTGTTTTGTTTGCTTTGGAGGGGATTGGAGCTACTGAGGCTAGGGAAAGTGACCAAAGTTGTAGGTGAAGTGATTTACATATGAAGGAAATAAAATTACATGAATTTATACAATAAAACCTAAAATACTCTGTTTGTCCTAAAAACAAAGTTTTGAGGAAAAATACATCTTTGAGCACTTGATTATGAACTTTATTGGTACTGGAACCTCCTCATCTGCCTGCTGGCTGTTATTGGACGTTTTTATACCCTTTTTGATGAAACCCTAATGAAACCCTAGACTTAATGACAATGAAACCCTAGAAAAGACTTTTGCAAGCTTTAAGACAAAAAGGTGTTGTATATGATTTTGATGAATAAACATGGGCCAACAGGTAAATGACATAAGGGAAATTGTAGGAGAAGCCACTACCATCAGATGATCCATGCTCCTAATGGAATGCAACTGACTGGGCAGGACACCTAATATGCAATGCAACAAGAGTATTTGATCTCTGACGGAGGGATGAAGATACCGACACTAACATTGACTCCAATGGGGATGGTAGCTCCTTAGAGGTGCCAAGAACTACAGATCTCTAGGAAAGCAGGCAGTGCCTTCATCCATTGGGCTATGGAGTCAATAACATCAACAAACCAAAACCAATATCTTGACAACAAAACATCGAAACTCAAGACTCAAGACTCATAATTTAAATGAGTAAGACTAACTCAAACTGAAACAAGATACTCAAAAGCTAAAACTAGACATTTAGCAGCTAAAACTAGACACTTAAAACTGACGAAAACAAAATATGACTCAAGACTTAATTAACTGAAACAAGTACTTACAAAGCTTTTTAATGGTAGCAGACCATCGATATTTGAGGGCTTCAAATCATGATGACAACCACTTGCCTACTAATGAAATATGTACAATCATGTGTAGTGAGCCTTCCAATGTCACCAATCGAGCAGATGGCTACATATTGAAATTATTCTCTCATTTTCCTCGAGCAGGAAGAATGATGTACATGTAGGCAACTCACAATAACAACTGAAACCAAGGCTTATGATAACGAACCAGGCAACATTTATCTTCTCTAATGCTTGCAAAAGAATGCCAAAGGGATCTTGAAAATGCTGAAGCACTAGCTTGTCTTGAGATCCAGTAGCAAAAATACAAGTAGTCCCTTTATTCTGACCTGAAAGAACAATTTATTTCTGAGTGATAGGAATACATAGAGAGGTATAAGCTTCTGCCATTTGAGTGTCATTTGTAAACTCCTCGAGCATGAGAAATTCTGGCATATTGTCTCTCTCAGGCTCATATTTCTCAATTTCATGGTCTAGGTCATTCTTAAACAGAAAACGATATTCAAGATTATCAAACATGATAGCCTTATCATCTTCATGAAAGAGAATATTATATGTTCACTAATCTATAAATCTAATTTCAAGACTGTCATCATTTTCAAAAGAAGAAGAAGTTTCACCAGCACCTTCTTGACCATGTGCACACTGCAGACCTGCATTAGCTTGGGTTGGAACCTGACCTTTCAGGAGTAGATATATTTCATATTTAGGCAAAGGAGATAATACTTTTTGTTTTCTTTTGCTCAAGCAATTATTGTCTTCTTGAAATAACATTTCAAAACATGAAGAACCCGAATGACAGTCCTCAATTCCCTGGTCTTCTGAAATCTCCTCATGAAGGCTTTGTTCTAATGAAATGAGAACACTTGGGTCAATAACTCTGCCTTCCTCATTCCGAATGATATCAACAGTAGAGCTCTCCTGCATGGGATTCAAAACAAGGTACTCTTTATCATCATGATCTGAATCTAGATCTGAAATAGCCGACTTGACTTTATCACATTCTAAATTCGAAACTTGACTTTCCTACATGTTGTCTTCTTCCATGGACAAATCTGAAATAAAACCTCCTCTTTCATCATTTGCCATTGTACTAAGATCTTGATCCAGCTGCAAATTTTCCTGCACATCTTGACAAGTATCCTCTAAGTTCTCTTTATGCTGCTGAAATGGATTTTTGTACAGGGCCTCCATGATCTCATCATCCATGAAGTCATCATCTTCATAAACTTTCTCAAGGTGTTCAAAAAAACTATAAACATGTTTGCAACAGTTCTGAACCAAATTTAATGATGGATAAGATTCTTTATACCTTTCAAAGAACATGGTATGAAAATCCTTCAAATAGTAAATACAAGAAAGTGACAAACTTTCATACCAAGATCGGGCTTTACCTTCCAGAGTGGCCATGAATATCTTCATCAAGCAGTCTTCAGGAAAATCAACCTTCAACTTGTGAATATGTATGTGAAATCTAACCAGATGCAAAGCAACATCCTTCCTATCATCATTTTTAAATGTAGGCAAATTCCTTTGCCAATCTACCTTAGGAATTTTATTTGGAAAACCTAGAATTTGATCTCGGGTCATGGGAGCATACCTTCGATCTAGCGAAACCATTTTGATAACAATGAATTCACCAAGAAAGTCTTCAGGCTACTGATTTTTGAATAGTAGAGTCGCCATAAAAATTCTGAACCTTGGAATTCTTTGACACTGGAGTCGCCAGGTGAATGATTTCAACCTTCCTGTATCTAATCGTTGTTCACCATCAACAATCAGATCTAACTTGATACATTTACTGGGGTGATCATTTATATCAGATGTTCAGTTTATAAACTAGACCAGAGATTGACTGAAGTAGCTTTTATCATTAGATTGCTTCTCTGGAATCATCTCTACATCCTTTTGGTCATGGGTAGGCCGCTAGTTGCTTCAGTCGAAACTGTATTAGTTGCTGTCTTTTGACCAATTGTCACCTTAGACGTGCTAAACCCTTGCAGGCTCTCAGTGTTGCTAATGATTGAGTCAAACTGTTGCCATTCTTTGAGTAGTTTGGGATCAATATGAATGTCTGAATCAATGAGTTCATTGCCTTTTCCTTGTTCCTATTTCTGCTCTAGCATTTTTCTTTCTCGAATATCTTTTCCACTACACGAGTCTTATCAATAGCTTTGTGTTCAGTTTGACTTGATGGCTGAACTGTAGGGGTCGTGGCTAATAGGTCTAAAGGTATAGTTTGCAACCTCTGGTCTCTAAGCCTATTAAACGTTTCTAGCCCTTCATCTTGATACCTTATTCTAGCCAATCCTTTAACTTGAAATAATGATTCAGCTGAGGCAAATAAATCATCGAAGTCATCCACTTCATGATCAAATTTAGCAAGTTTGGCTTGAGATGTGACATTATAAGCAACTTGTCTTGGATCATATTGCCTGTTAGGAATTGTGGCAAGATTCATCATTTGCATCTTTTCTGCCTCTTTCTCTCCATGCTTGTAGTCATGTAGAGTGCAAATGCCACATTGTAAGGGAAATATAGGCCACATGTGTTTCTATGAATCCTTAAGGGTTCTGGATGTCCCTTCCATTGTTATTTGATAATCCAATTCCTGAGCTAACAATTTATCAGGCACATGTAGGGGGAGAAAATGGGGTTTAGTAAGGCTACCAAAAAGCTTTATATAGGTAAATTTTTCCTCCCCAAACCAAATACCTACTGCTATCAAGTCAATTTTTGCTTCTTGGGATATCTTGGGGGCAGGCTTATTAAAAATAGAATAATATACAGGGAGAATAAAACCATTGCAAATTTTATACAAGTGATTTTTGTAATGCGCCTTCCATAATTGCTTATGATAAATATGAATTGGGTTCGGATTCTGGACAGTCCACTTCCATCCGAGTACCAGATATTCAAAATTAAAGCAAATAGTATCCATAATATATGCACTGTAATAAAAAGGTGGAATGGTTCGAGAAGTTTTATGTGCATTTGTTCTGTACTCTAAAATCGTTGTGGCTTGTTTATCAGACAAAATATTTTCCCAATCCATAACATAACCATTGATTGCAACTTCCATTAGGGGAACAATCTCTATAGTGAATTTGGCATAATCATGTATTCCCCACAGCCTGCACATCATAGCTCTAGCATAGCAATAAGGGGAAGCCAATGAGTCAAAAAAGTACTTACCCGATGACTCGTGCTTGTGTTTCTCCGAGAAATGCCTCCATTTCTTTATTGGTGCTGACTCAAAGTCATTTTCTTTTGCAAATGTTTCTAGGAACACCTCGTTGTATCGCTTCTCGGGTTGAGGTAAGTGGTACATTTTCCTGAGATTCTCAGGTTGGAATGAGCCGAATATCCTTCCATCAACTGTGCAAAATGTTCTGTCCAAGACTGGAATTTTCTCTACCTCCCATCTTACCACGTCGGTATATGGCAGGATTGTAGCTCGCGCTGCTATCCTGTGAAGATAAGAACAAGACAATTCTTTAAGAGTTCCTTCTGACTTGTTAGTTGAATCAGCTGTGGCTTCCTCTGATAATTCTTTGGGATCCTCTGCTTCTATCAGATTATAAATGCTCTCCTAGCTAGTGTTTCCTAGACCTAGACACGTTGTATCTGAGATTAATCCTTTCTTGCTTGGTTGTGGTTCTTTGGCTGCAAGAGTGACTATGGACTTCTTTGATTTCTTCTCCATTTTCTCTGGATTCCTGGTTTTGGAGGAACTTTGCACAAACAGTTGCAAATTGTGATACAGAGAAAGTGTTGCTACAAGCCAATATGACAATGAATAGAATTACGTTGATTGGCATATGATAAATGAAATATAGTTAAGGATTACCACGGATAAAATCTTTTAAAAGATATACCCTTAACTACAATATTAAATAGCCGTTTAAAATTCCAATCATGTTATATTACCATAAATGCCCATCTCATCGATCATATGCCGAATGATTATTTCAAGCGTGCTTTAGGTTTCATTGATCAACGATCGGTGATAAATCGCAAATGGGCGATCGGGAGTGTCAAAGGGAAGGGCTTTAACACTTGCTGTAAATATCTTCAATTACCGAAAGCTGATATAATATAATGCATGCAAACTGTTTTAATGTATATTTTCCTTTCGAGATGCCCGCCCAATTAATAGATCGCAGTTGGGGTTTTCGCTTGAGTTTTATCCCTTTGTCATGTGACTCCGCCGATTGCTGATTGTGATTTACTTTATCGCATCAGGAGTTGAGGGGCTTTGTTTTATGTATCTTTGGCATTTGTTTTCCCCGATTGCTGATTGCGATTACCTTTTCAGATTGGAGAATTGGGTGAGGTTTAGCTTTTGTGTGTTTCCTTTGTTATTGCGATATGCGATCTCCGATCGCTTTATCACATAATAGAATGGTTTTATAATATTTTTTAAAGGAACACTTTGTTTTTAATTAAAAGGCTTTATAAAATGATTCATTTACATCGGGCCTTTTAATAAGGATTTTTCATGTGATGAGGTAAATACCATTTTATTCACACATCTAACTAAGTTTATTTTAAAAGGGACCCATTTCATATTAAGATCTTGTGTAAAGTTTTTTATGAAATGGGGGGTTGTTGTACAGCACAACAGGTTGCCAGACTGGACATAGGTTCAGGGTTGGACCAAAACTATCCTTACAGACGTATCTTATTTTCTGTGAGAACTTCATCAACCAAAGGTTACAACGAAAACAAAGAAGGTGGACATAGGATTGGCCAAGGGTTGTAGTGTCACAAGACTCTTTGAACTTCAGCCACACACCACTTGGATGCCATAATGTAGTAAGGCACAACACTTATTTACATAAGGAAAACAACAAAAAACCAAAGAAAACATAGACAACAAACAACAAAAGATTATGTACATAGTGCGGGGCACAACCCCAGATATTTATTGAAAGTAATATTTTAAGTCTTGGCCATTGACAGAGAGAGAATCAATCTTCCCATCAAGCGATTGAAGATGATATGTGTGTTGGCCAAGATTTTTGTGGACCGTTTATGGACCGATCCACAAGGATTGAAACTTAGTGTGCTTGCCTTTATCCTTGTCCCACTTCTAGACTAAGTCACCCACACTAAACTAGTCTCTCATGCAAACTTTCTATCAAACCATCTCTTAATATGGTTCTAATGGAGAGAAAATTTTTCTTTTGCTTTCAACCTTTCTTCATGTATCTTGTGCAAAGTGTCCATCCTATGCTGAACAAAGAGACATGGATTGCCCTGGGATTCTTAGGATAATTGGAGAGAAGGAAACTATATGTTCGGCAAGAGGATGCCTTCCTTTCCATACACCAGGAAATAAGGGGAGGTATTCAGGGAAGGTTTAGGTGTGACTTGGTCTACCCATAAAACATTCACCAAAGTGGAGTGCCAGTTTCATTGCTAAGAAATATGATCCTTTTGATGATGTGAATGTGGTTTTTATTTGTGGATTCAATAAGATCAATCCCCTGTGGATAATAGTTAGAAAAATGTTTGAAGACAATACCATTTTCCAATGCAAAAATCATAAAGATTTAATGAAGAAAAGTACGTTGTATTTTAAAAAAAAGTGACATAGTAACACCAAATCTGGAAATGATATTATGTTGTAGAAAGCTTATGAATTCCTAATCATTCACTTATTTTAGCAGAACTACCTCTATCCACTGCATGAAATAATATGTAGCAGTCAAGTTATAGTAGTGTTGCTTCGATGAATGAGGGAAAATTTCCCCAATGATATCCAAGCTCCATTGTTGGAATGGTTCTTCCACTGCAACAGGCTTAAGCGAGGCTGTTGATTTCCGATTTCTACTGGCACACCCTTTGAGAGACCAGACACTTGTGGGCGTAGGCATGAGAATCCTTGAATAATGTAGCAGTATAAACCAGTCTGCATGACCTTCTGTGCTATGGTGTTACCCATGAAGTGTCCCCTGGCTGGTCCATCATGGAGATCATGTAAAACCTTATCTGAATCCTGTGCCTCCAGGCACTTGAGAAAGATCCCATTATGGTGCTATCTGTACAACACCCCATGCACTAGTTGGTATGATAATGCTTTGAGTTGGAGTGCCCTCTTCTACCGCATAGAAAAGTGAGGGGGTACAATGCCATGCTCAAGGTACCAAAGCACATTTGCGTACCAAGAGTTTTTGTCTGAAGTGGGAGAGGATCACTCAACATTGTACATTTCTATTTCTTACTCCCATCCTGTGATCTCTTCTTCTTCCTCTTGTGCATTGATCACTTCCGCTACTAACCTACAAAGACCATGACCCTTGATGGTGTGAACTAGTTTGATGTCAAGATCATATTCTTGTAGTTTGATCACCTACTTCACCCTTCTCTCACCCAGCGCTTGCTAAATAAGCAGTGATCTGGCTGATAGCTGTGGAACAAAGATAATACAATGTTTTTTTTGATAGATAGGGTTTGCAGTGCTTCTGTTAGGTCCCTATACTATTAGTGTAACCCCTTATTGTTATTAGTACAAACCCCTTATTATATTGTTGTGCCCATGTAGTCCCCATATTGTTATTATTGTGCCCCATAGAAGCCCACTATTGTTATGATTGTGCCCTTACATTATTATTGTTATGTTCGGCTCTGATTATATTATGACCCCTTAGACTCCTATATATAGAAAGGAGGTCTTATCATTTGTATCATCCAAGAATTGTTCATTTGTGTAATGTAAATGAGGTTGCCCCATCTAAGAGCCTTATTTCTAAGGCGTTCATCTATCTTTTCTATCTTTTTGTGAGTTGGTTTCATAACATTTGGTATAAGAGCCTTTGGATTCTAAGGTTTCGCTGGTCCAAATAGGTCATCACGGAATTTTTGCTATAAATTTTTTTCTGTGACGTTTCAGAAGTGAAAAACAAAACTGATTTGAGATGAACTCACGTTTAACCGCAGATCCAAATTTCAGAACATGTCTCACTATATTTTTGGAGATATAGTTTGAGGAAGTTATGGTTTTTGCAGACCCCTGAATTCCATTCCATACAGGTCATCCTCGGAAAATCATCATAACTGTCGTTCTGAGCATCAGATTGAAATTTCATAAGAAGTTACAGAAAGAGGATGGGTTGTAGTTTCTTGTGTATATTTTTTAGATCCAAAAATCAAAACAGTGACAAGTGGAACTTCATATAAGTTCACTCTTTTGAAAAGGTATATAATCAGGTCATCTTGGGAGATTGTGCATAACTCTTTCTTGGAGAATCCAATTTTGATTAGATTGGTGGCATTAGAAAGAGGACACAGAGGGCTACTGTAGATCACAATGTCAGAACTGGAAGAGTTGAAATTACAGAGTTATAGTCATTTCAAGATCAAGCTCCTAAAATCAAGAAAAGGTGATATGAGGAAGTTTGATGGCAAGGATCTAGTAAATTGGATACTACAAATGGAGAAATATTTTGATCTACATGGTGTACCATTGTTACAAAAGGTATGTATTGCATTTAATTATTTAGAACCGAATCAAGTTTTATGGTATAAAGGGCTTTGTTCTCGTAAACCACTTGTCACGTGGTCAATTTTCACGGAGGAAATGATAACACATTATGAGGATACCAAGAGCAACACCTTCTTTAACCAATTGATAAATCTCAAACAAAAAGGTTCAATGGAAAAACACACTGAGGACTTTCAAAAATTGAATATAAGGTTAAATGATATTATAGAGAAGAAAAAGATAAATAGTATTATCTATGCAATGGAAGCTGATATCAATGGTATGAAAGCATATTGGAAGAACGGCATGGAAGATTTGAAGAAAGACATGGAATGCTTGAAGGAAGGTGGGACACGGTTGCTATAAGAAAGGCCTCCTAATGACGAAAGGGATCAAGAAATGTCAAAAGAAGAGGATATACACCGGGAACCAACCATAGAGAAAGAAAAAATGAATCCGACCGTATCTTGTATTACAATGGCAAGAATTACCACTCAAACTCTCAAGATAAAAGGACATATCAAGAAGAAGAAGGTCACAACCATGAAATATCATGAATAAAATTATCAAGAAACATCAAAAGAAAAGGATACTCACCAGGAGCCAACCCCAGAGAAAGAAGAAATGAATATGACCATATCTTGTAATGCATTTTTTGGAATTACCACTCCTCAAACTATAAAGACAAAAGGACATATCAAGAAGAAAAATGTAATAGTGTTGATTGATTCGGGTAGTACCCATAATTTTATTAATTGTAAGATAGCCAAGGAATTGAATTGCTTCCTATATCTAGCACTAGAGTGTCAAGTGACGGTTGTAAGTGGAGGAACCATAAATTGCTATGGAAAGTGCCATAATATCAAGCTATCCATGGGAGAATATGTATTGAATAGCCAATGCTTTCCGTTCCAATGGGTGGTACTAATGTTGTACTAGGAGTCTAATGGCTACAATCCTTAGGTAAAATAGCTTTTAATTTTCAAGAACTTTTCATGAAATTTTATTTCAAAGGAAAGGAAGTTGAATTAAGGGGTATCACAGGGAAACTAGGAAAGATATTCAGCTCTGACAGAATGACAAAGCTTCTAAAGAAAGAACAATGAGGCGTAATTGCAAAATTATGTTCACTGATGGTTCCCACATCAAAATCATGTATTTCTCCAGATCTCTGAAAATCCTTGGAAAATCATTCCAAGGTATTTGAGACTCCCAAAGGTCTCCCATGTATTCGTGATAATGATCATGCTATTCATTTTATTCCAGGAAGTGTTCCTCCAAATATCAGGCCTTATAGATATCCATATGCCCAAAGGAGTGAAATTGAACATATGGTTGCATAAATGGTAGAGGTTTGTATAATTATCCAACCAAATTTGATAAACAAAGCAAGCGATGAATTGAAGAATGGCGAAGCAGGGTGGGAACTCATTCAAAATTTTTCGAAGATTCCAGTTCTAACAATATTGCCAGAACTTGACAAGGAAGGAAAAATCATATTGGAACCTAAAGCATTCACAGAACTGAAAAGTCGACAGCTACAAAATCAATCAATTTCAGAGCATCTCATCAAGTGGAAGAACTTAACCGCTGAAGATTCCACATGGAAGGATGAGAATTTTATGTAGAAGCATCAAGAACTACTCAAGCGTTGAGGACAACACTTTTTGAAGGAGAGGGGCATGTTAGTTCCCTATACTACTAGTGTAACCCCTTATTGTTATTAGTACAACCCCTTTATTATATTGTTGTGCCCATGTAGTCCCCATATTGTTATTATTGTGCCCCATAGAAGCACTATTGTTATTATTGTGCCCTTACATTATTATTGTTATGTCAACTCTAATTATATTATCACCCCTTAAACTCCTATATATAGAAGGGAGTTCTTGTCATTTGTATCATCCAAGAATTGTTCATTTGTGTAATGTAAAGGAGGTTACCCCCTCGAAGAGGCTTATTTATAAGGTGTTCATCTATCTTTTCTATCTTTTTGTGAGTTGGTTTCATAATAGATTCACTTCCTTATACACTACATAAACTTGTTTGTCCACGGTGGGATAGTTAAGCTCTGGTCCTTGAAGGCTCATGCTCATGAAGGAGATAGGTCGCTTGATGTTCAACTCGTCCTTATGAGTGTGCACAACAACGAGAGAAGTGTCGAGAGTGAACATGTAGAGCAAGAAGTCTTTGCTAAAGTATGGGTTGTACAACGTTGGTGCTTTTGCTATTGCTTTCTTTATATGGGAAAACACATCCTTTTCCATTTTTCCCCAACTTTAGACTATGTCCTTCTTGATGATCGCTTGTATAGGCTGTATGATCTAAAAATAGAGATGAACTTTCTAAGGAATTCAATCTTCCCTAAGAAAGAATACATGCATTTCTTGTTCACGGGGTGGGGAATCTGTGTGATAGTTCAAACCCTACCCAGATCTACCTTAATCCCACTTTCAGCTGTAATGTGTCTAAGCAAGTTACCCTTATACACTGTGAAGATGCTCTTCTTGGGATTCAAGGATATCCTATATTTCCAACATTGCTAAATTTTTTTCTTGAGGTGGCGCAGGTGGTCTGACCACTGTCTTGAGAAGATTGTTACATCATTGAGGTAGACCACTATGCTCTGTTCAATAAGCCCACGAAAAGTGATGTCCATTGCACACTGAAACGGTGCAACTTCATTAACCAAACCAAATGACATTTGATAGAATGTGAACCTACCCCACTTGGTACATAATGTAGTCTTCAGTCTATCAGGCTCTTCTACCAGAACTTGGTCGTAACCTAAGAAACCCTCTAACAAAGAAAACATCTCTGCCCCAGATATTGTCTACAATATGTGCTCCATGGATGACACTAGGTGATTTTCTTTGTCTGAAGCATGATTGAGGTTTTGGAAATTTACACACAAATGGATCTCCCCGGACTTCTCCCTTACAGGGACTAAGTTAGGTACCCATTTCGAATGTCGCAATTTATAAATGATTTGAGCATCCAACAACTTCATCAATTCTTTCTATATGAGGGGCTCAAGTGTTGGGTGAACTTTCCTCAGTTTCTGTTGAAAAGGCTTGGCCCCTTCTTTGATTGGTATCACATGTTGGATTATCTGCATGTGATATGTCTTAAGATCATCGTACATCTACTGTATAAAATTTGTTGATAGGTTAACCCGATAATGCAATATAAATCAAAGCAGAATACTATAACCTACTTCTGCTATCAATTTGTGGAAGCTTAAATATCGAGTTGAACAATATAACTAGAAGAAAAAAATCAATCACACAATACACATGAAAATACTTTGGGGAATGCCTTAGCTAAAAACCCACTATTTGTATTATCATACAAGGTGGAAATACATAGGAATTATACAAAGCCTTAGCTCTCACAGCTAGCCATCTCTCGGTACAATCCTCACAGATGCTCACAGGTAATCTTGGCTTCTCACAAGCCTTCCTCTCTACCCTCCAAGCTCCTATTTCCTAGCATTGTTCCTCTGGGATGATTCTCCTGTTACCAAGTGGATGATCTCCTTCAACCAAATGGAACACTCTCTCACACACTGTCAAAATTGAGCAATCCTCAAGGAATTATTCCTTGATTGCGTGCATGAGTTTTCTTTATAAGAAAACACATGCAACTGATAGTACATTGTCCTTGACTTTAATCTCAACTGGTTCTTTCTCATAATAGACATGCATGAGTTTCTAATGAGGGAATCTTCAGTTAACAGGAGTAGCACTAGTTGAGTGCATACATGCATCAACTGATTGTTAACTCACCATTAGTTCCTCAAAAAGTTTGGAACTAATTTAACTGGACTTAACTCAGTAAAATGAGTTAACTAATTAAAACTCAAATATAACTCAATCTTATCTCCTTAATTTAAGGGATAACTCTTGCATGACTTCAGAAAGACTTCTAACTTGAATTTCTCCAACTAATTAATTCAAAATTTAATTAATTATTTCCAAGTAGTTGTTAAGACTAAATTCGATTTTAATTCAAAATTTAATTCAAGGGCACATTAAATTGGAATATTCTTGGTGCCACATTTCAACACTCCCTCTCAACAAGAAACGGATTATCTGCCAACCCGATCTTGTCTCTATGGAACTCGAATTTACACTTTGACAATGCCTTTGTCAAAATGTTAGCGTCTTGCTCCTTTGTTGAAATATACTACAGCAACATGATCCTCCCATCATCAACAGCTTGCTTTACTTTGTAAAGCCATTGGGAACTCACAACTGACTTGTTCTTCGGGCTTAGAACCACGTCCCAAACACTTTTATGAACTATGGAGTCATACTCCTCCACCGTAGCATCAACCCAAATCAATTGTTGCAATACTTCATCAAAGGAAGATGGCTCAGTCTAAACACATTCCCCAGCAAGGGCCATGTATCTAGTGTACCTCTTAGGGGACCTCATCTATCTGTGCTAAGAAGATGGTGCTCCCACATTCTCTCTCACATCCTCTAACAATCTGTCAGCTTCTCTTGTGTGCTTCTGTCCATCTCTGGAAGACTCTTCTTGAGTGGATGTCTCCACTCTTGGATCCTCTGCATGCAGCTACTCCACATCAGTCTGAGGCTCCTCCTCCTTAGGAATAAATAATTCCTCCACAACTTGTAGTTGGAGCTCCCTCTCAAGGGAAACACGCATGGCCTTCTGCTCATCAAAATTGAGATCTTTGTGAACCACTGTCTTCCAACTGGTAGGCAAGTGCACTCGATAGTTGTGAGGTGTATCAGTGTACCCCACAAATATCCCCAACTCTATTGTCAACTCAAGCTTCTTTTATGCATCCTTTGTCACATGGAAATATACTGATGAGCCAAAGATCCTAAAATGACCCACATCTGGTCTCTTACCAGAGAAAGCTTCCTCTGGTGTCTTCATCCCAAGTATGTGATGCAGGCTTCTATTATGCAAATAGACCGCTGTGTTGCATGCCTCAGCCCACAAGTGAAGTGGTAGGCCTTGGTCATGCAGCGTTGCTCATGTTTCGCCTACAATAATTGTTGGTACTATTTTATTGCCATTCTTTTCTTCTAAAAATCCATCATTTATCTATCATTTTCTTCCATAAACCCCTCATAGTCCATTGAAATTGATTAATGAAGCATTATAAATTGTTATTTTACATTAAATTTAATTTATGGATTTTTATGTTAAAAATTGGAAATTTTCAACAAAATTACGGGATGTCATGACTTCCTGTAATTGGTTTATGTTGTGACATGTGGCATGGCAGGAAAATAAAAACAAAGGATAGGGACATGATCTAGGATGTACATACATGGTGGAGAATCTATTCAGCATCGAATCTGGAGCTCCTGGATACATGGTCAATGCTGGTCAAACCCAGCCTTTTTGATCGTAAAATCAGCAAAAAGCCAAAGTTACCTACATTGATTTCGTTTTGTTTTATAAATCAGTTAGGATTAGAAAAAACAATAATAGCATTTTTTTCAAAAGCAGAAACATCTGCAGTGATAATGTATGTACATTTGATTGTAAATTTTAAGGAATGCTAGTGAAGAAATGATATAGACATGAGCAAACGGAAGAATGCGTGTTGGTTGTTTTTCCAGAACTTTGTTCTTGCATGTAATATTTTCCAGAACTTAATCACAGGCAGTGTTTCATCAATTCTAGTGTTTATGTGTTAACGTTTCCATCATCTAAAGTTTTCTAAGTGTGCCATCAACGCGTGGACGGGCCCTATGTGAAGATTGGTATACTTTTGTTTCATCTTCATAGCATTTAGACTTCAGATCTGAATAGCGTTTGATGTCATTTCTTTGCTTGTGAGTTAATTATAAGTTCTTGCGATTGTTCTCTTATGATTCATGGTGATAGCTTGAAAATTCAATTGTCAAATTATTGAATCAGACTTTGTAAAAGGATTAATTGAACATTGAATTTCACAGTATTTCTATGGACTCTGTTTTCATGCTTTTGAGTTTTAGTATGCTTAAAAGAGTTTTTGGTTTGCATGAATTTGATTTCTAGTATGCTTAGTGTGTTATTTGGAAAGAGTCTTTGAGAATTATATCCTTGTAAGAGGATTAAGAACTCAGACTAGTAACACTCTGTTTTAGAGTAGCTAATTAAATTAGAGGATATAGGTGTTCAAATTGTGAAAGGAAACATATTCCAATCTCTTGTAAAAGAGTGTTGTAGCCCGTCACAGTAGACACTTATTTAGGTAGATGAGATCCTTTTAAGTCTATAAATTTTAGACACGTGCCTCTAAGTTTACCTACCTGGTTGAAATTAAATTTAGTCTAATCTAGACCCCTGGATTGGTCACTACATTTTGGCGTCGTTGCTGGGGAGGCACAGCTAGAGGATTTCTAAAAACAAAATATATAAAAAAAAAAATAAAACAAACAAAAACATAGATTTAATTTTAATTCATCATTTTAGAAGTCATGTTTGCTTATGTCTAGATCTAGAGATGATAAAGGTAGATTCATAAAAACCTCCCATCCAAAAACTAACCTACCACCAAGAGCAGACCCTTTAGGAAAAGTTGAACACACAACACCAGCTGAGAAAGTCACCATACAAAAATTAGAGGATAAACATAAATCAGGGCAAATAATCACACTCATTGAGAGACAAATCCTATTGGCACACGAATCACAGAAGAAACATCTCCCTGAATCCTCTATAAAAAGAGAAAGTAGTAAAATAACTCAACAATCTCTCCTTGAACCTACTGATTTTGAAAAAATTCAAGAAGGAGAAAAATCACTAGAACAACTTCTCTTTGAAACAAGTGACACTGAACAAGAAATTAAATCAACAGAGGAATCTATCAAAATGGCTGAGGAAGGAGGAGGATCAGCAAGAAGACCCACTCCTGAACAACAAGATCAAAGGGAGGAGGAAGAGTCAACCTTTAAATTTCCTATTCAAGAGCCATGAGAAAATCATGATGAGGAAATAAAAATGAAAAACATACCTCCCTCTGTGTTACCAAAATTTTATGGCATGGCTTCAGAAGATCCAGATTCATTCTTGTTTGAGTTTGACATAGTATGTCGAACATATGGTTACACAGATGATGCCCATAGGCTTAGACTCTTCCCAGCAACATTAAAAGCATCAGCATTAAGATGGTTCATGGGACTTGGTGAACATGCAATAACTGGTTGGGATGGCATGAGAAGAATATTCCTAAAGAAATAACAACCTTATTGTAGATTGAAAGATTCTAAAGATGATATCTTTAGAATGAATCAACAAGAGGATGAAAATTTAGAGGAGTACTTGGAACGATTTGTTTACAATTTGCAAAAATAAAAACATAGAACCATGTCTCTTGATTTGATTCGAACAATATTTTTAAGGGGCATTCGAGAGGAATACTTAGATGATCTTAATTTGATGGGAAAAGGTGATATTTCCACTTTACCTTTCGAAGAAATTGTTGAATTATGTGAAAAGTGTTCTAAGAGCAAAGCCAGAAATGGAAAAAGAGCTATATCATTCAAAGCGACAAAATCTGCTTCAACAAGTGTCACAAGCACTCAAATAGGAAACCTGTTAGAAGAATTCAAAACAAATCTATTAAGTACCTTAGGAACTCAAATTGACACTCTGAAAGCCAAGAAAAGACAAGAAGAGGAAGATCAATTAATGGTTGTCTTTTGTCCAAAATGCCGGAAGAAGCATGCCTTGAAAGACTGCCCATTAGAAAACATTCAAGTTTGTGCTTTTTGTACAGAAAATCATGATATATTTCATTGCTCTAAAGTCAAGATTTTGCAGAATTGTAATGTGGCAGCTAACACAGATATGGAGAATGTGTATTTCATGGGCGCAAACAGACCATGGCAACCAAGACCTCCACCTCCAGGTATGTTTCCAAACCAGAATTTGCAATTTCCTGCACAAGATCAGATGTATGCTCAGAATTCTAGGAATGTACCCATGCCATGGCAGCACCAAAATTACCCACAACAACAATGGATACCATCTCAGCAATACTCTTAACAATATCAACCATATCCTCAACCATATCAACCATATTCTCAGCCATATCAACAGTATCATCAGCCATATTTGCAATATCCTCAAACATATCAACAATATCCTCAGCAGCAAGTTGTTTATCAACTCCAACACACTCAACAAGCATTGCCTGCTCCTCCACCAATAAATCCACCTCAATTACAACTTCCATCTAATCAACAACCTCCTAGACCCACTCAGATTCCTGCTCAACCTGTACCAAATCCAAATGATAGAGCGGAGAGACCAACTTATAGTGTAGATGAGGGACCATCATATCCCACATTACCTTTGCAAAATATCAATTTGAGGTCTGGTAAGGTACTTCAAAAAGAACCTCCAATAGCTGAAAAACAAGAAGAAAATGAAGAAAATGAAAATGAAACTCCAACTCAAAGGAAACAAAATGATGACATAAAAAAGAAACAAATGCAACCATGGCATCCACCACCTTTTCTAGAAAGATTGGTCCAAGCAAAACTTCCCATGTCTATACCACAGTTTGATGTTTTAGATGAGCTAAAGAATGTCTATATAAAAATTCCACTACTACAGGCCATAAAAGACATTCCCATATATACTAAAGCCATCAAAGAACTATGCCTCAAGAAGCCTACCAGGAAAAGAGTTGATCCACAAACTATTCATGTTATTGGACATTTAGCTGGCCTTATGACAAACACCACTTCAATGGAAAAGTATGTTGATCCTAGTATTCCCAGAGTCACTACAATCATTAACAACCTTAATTGACCTTGGGGCTGTAATAAATGTGATGACTCTTGAAACAATGAAAACATTGCAGCTCACAAACTTACAGCACACAACAATTGTTCTAGAACTCGCTGATAGGTCTAAAGTGATTCCTGAAGGGATTTTGGAGGACGTAATTGTTTCACTGGACTCTTGGGAGTATCCAGTGGACTTTTTAGTTCTTAAGCCAAAATCCAATTTAGGAGGACACCCTATCATCCTTGGTAGACCATGGTTAGCAACTGTTGATGCATTCATAGGATGTAGATCGGGAATATGATCATTTCACGAGGAACTGAAAGAAAACAACTCACTCTCTACCCATCAACACAATCACCAACAGTAGCACACAATTTATGGCTTGATGATAAATACAATGATAAGGAAGAAGTTCAATCTGTTTTCAGCATCAACCAAATCTATGATTTTCAAGAACATAATAATGATGATTTGGTAGAATTGTTCCTTTATCAACCTAATATTTCCGAAGAATTAAGAAATGAACAATACCATGCTGCAGATGAACTTTTGGCACAAAATTTTCAAGAAACATGCACCATTCATTCTTTGCAAACAACATTTCAGAACATTTTTCCTATTCAATCTATCACAAACACATAGAGCAAGACCATAGAGATTAGTCCAGGAAATACTTTGAATATTGGCACTCACCTAGACTCATCTCAGGAGGAAAAATTGATTCAATTATTGAGAAAATATCAGAAAACATTTGCTTGGGACTACATCGATATGCACGGGATTCACCCTGAAACATGCACTCACCATATTTATACAGATAGTAATATCAAACCAGTGAGGCAACCACAAAGAAGAATGAATCCCATGCTTCAAGATATTGTTAGAGATGAATTACAAAAACTGTTGAAAGGCAATTTTATCTATCCTATCTCTGACAGCCAGTGGGTGTCCCCATTGGTAGTAGTGCCCAAGAAAAATGGCAAGTGGAGGATTTGTGTTGATTACAGACAATTGAACAAAGAAACCCTCAAAGATGATTTCCTACTACCATTTATTGACCAAGTGCTAGACACATTAGTTGGGAAATCATCATTCTCTTTTCTTGATGGTTTCAGTGGCTATAACCAGATCAGGATAGCCTTAGAGGACCAGGACAAAACCACTTTTACTTGTCCCTGGGGCACTTATGCCTATAATGTTTTACCATTTGGACTTTGCAATGCTCCAACTATATTTCAGAGAGATTTATTAGCTATTTTTGCTGATTTAGTTCATGATTGTGTTGAAGTTTACATGGATGATTTTTCAGTGTATGGTAATTCATTTGAGCATGCATTAGAGAATCTTGAAAAAGTTTTGAAGAGATGTATTGAAGTTAATCTGTCCCTGAGCAATGAAAAATGTTTTATGATGTTAAATGAAGGGATAGTATTAGGACACTATGTTTCTTCTCAAGGCATTAAAGTTGATCCATCAAAAATCCAAATCATTGTCAATTTGCCAATTCCGAAGACTCAAAAAGAGGTACGAAGTTTTCTTGGGTATGCAAGCTATTACAAAAGGTTTATTGAACATTTTAGTAAAATAGCTTTACCTTTGTTTAAGCTTCTAGCAAAAGATACACCTTTTGACTGGAATGAGAATTGTCAGCAAGCATTTGAAATACTCAAAGAAAAATTATCAACCACACCAGTCTTAAAAGGACCTAACTGGAACCTACCATTTCACATCTTTACAGATGCATCTGATACTGCAGTAGGTGCCTCATTAGGCCAAATGGAGGAGTATTTCCATTATGCCATCTATTTCATTAGTAAAAATATAACACCTGCAGAATTAAACTACACAGTCACTGAAAAAGAAATGGTTGCAATCATACATGCTGTGAATAAATTCCGACATTATATAACTGGTTATGAGGTTGTTGTACATACTGACCATTCTGCCATTAAGTATTTAATGAATAAACCAATAACTAATGGCAGACTTACCAGATGGTTGTTATTATTACAGGAATTTAATATCACAGTGTTAGATAGAACAGGTAAGGAGAATTAGGTGGCAGATTTTCTTTCTAGACTGCAAAATCCAGGTGAGGTTGTTCTGGTTGAAGATTATTTTCCAGATGAAAATTTATTTTCAATTTCAATAGTGAATCCTTGGCATGCTGACTTAGCCAATTATTTGTCCGCGGGAAAAACACCTCCATATTTTACTCCAAAGGAAAAGAAGAGATTGATCAAACAAAGTGCTAGATACTCACATGTTAATGGAGATTTATTTTACACTGGTTATGATATGATTATTAGACGATGTGTAAGAAATGATGAAATAATTGACAATTTAAAATCTTTCCATGATGAATCATCTGGTGGGCATTTTGCAGCCAAAAGAACAACATTCAAGATTCTCAGCCTTGGATACTATTGGCCATCTATTTTTAAGGATTCCAAAAAGTATGTGAAAAGTTGTGATAGCTGTCAAAGAATGGGCAGGCCAACAGCTACAGATGAAATGCCACTTCAGCCTCAAGTACATTTAGAGCCATTTGAAAGATGGGCTCTAGATTTCATAGGACCCATCAATCCAACTTCCAAAGGCAAAAAGTATATCCTAGTATGTACTGATTACGTGACCAAATGGGCTGAAGCAAAAGCACTAGTCCGGGAAACTGAACAGACAATGGTAAACTTCCTTTTTGAAGAAATTTTTGTAAGGTATGGAGGACCAAGGGAGATAGTGACAGATCAAGATATTCAGTTTACTTCAAAGTTAGTCAAAGACATCACAAAAAAATATCAAATCAAGCACAGGAAAAGTACACCTTACCATCCACAGGCTAATGGCCAGGTGGAATCCACAAATAAAACATTGGAAGGAATTATCACTAAGACCGTAGCAATGAACAAAAGAATTGGGAAGAGAAGCTCAAAGATGCACTCTAGGCTTACAGAATCACGTGGAAGAACACTATAGGATTTACACCATATCAGTTGGTGTATGGCAAAGAGGTAATGCTTCCTATTGAATTTCAAATACATACTTATAAGATGGCTGCAGATTTAGGAATTGATCTCAATGAAGCCCGACAAGAGAGAATTCAGCAATTGAACCAGCTAGATGAAATGAAGCAGCAAGCAGGGGAGACAACACTCCTAATGCAAAAACAAAGGAAGTAGTGGCATGATGCACACATAAAAAAGAAACAGTTCAAAGAAGGAGACTGGGCTTTACTCTTTGACTCTAAATTCAGAGATCATAAAGCCAAATTTACAACACATTGGATGGGCCCATATGAAATAGTTCAATTTTATGAAAATGGATCAGTCAAGCTTACTACCATTGATGGAGAAGGCAACCCCTTTCTTGTTAATGGCCATAGGTTGAAACTCTATCATAAGCCCATCAGCAAGGAGGATTTTCTTCAAACTGTATCTTAGCAAAGGGAGGTTGAGATATTGCAGCCTTCAGCTATGATATCTCTACCTTAGTTCATTTCATTTCATTTAAAAAAAAAAAAAAAAAAAAAAAAAAAACCCAACCATCACAAAAAAATAATGGTTTAGATGTGAAAACCAGACTTTGGCACACTCTAACCCGAAATTCTTACTTGAAAACCAATCCTTTGGCTGGTAAGAATTCCTTGTTCGCTTCAATAATGACTTGAGGACAAGTCAAAGCTTTAGTGGGGGAGAAGCATCAGCATTTTGTTTTCCTTATCTCATCTCCTCATTTGTAAATCTTCAAAGAATTTGTTTCAGTACTTCAGTATTTCAATAAAGGAGTTGTTTTTGTTTTTGTTCTAATCAGAGGGACCTGTTCAAGCAATATGCAGTGGGACCTGTTCAGAAGACTATGTTACCAACACCAATATTAGAGGGACCTGTTCAACAAATATCAAAGGGACTTGTTAAAGACTGCATTCAAGATACATCAGGCTACTTCAACAAAGTTTCAACATAGTTTTCAAAGTTTGCTTATCATCAAGGCTACATCAACACCAAGGATCAAGGAAGTTGCACAAACATAGTTCTTCAGATTTCAAAGAAGCTGCACAAACATAGTTCTTCGGATTTCAGAGGGACCTGTTATATCCAATTTCATCTCAAAAGGGACCTGTTTTGGACAGTGAAGATCGATCATATTTGGACAGTGAAGATCAGTCCTACCTGTGCATGCCAAATTAGCCATTGTCAACCAACAAGTGTCATGTATTGTTGTAATTTTTATTTTTAACATTTAAAATTCTTGAATTATTTTAGTGTTAAATATGATTATTATGATTGCTTGTTATCAATTTCAAAAACCCCTATACCCATCACCCTTGTAACATTCCTAACTACTCACCTCATTATCACTCTGCTATCATTTCCCATCACACTTTAGCCTATTGCCATTTCCTACACCACTCTTCAAACCTTGTCATCAACTCCTCATTTTTAAATCGGCCATCAAACCTTGTCATCGATCCATAATTTTTCAATCGGCCAAGTACCAACAAGTAATGGATAAGACCGTTCGTTGGAAAGACACGTGGTAAATCATTGGAAAGACAAGTGTTAAATGATTTCATTCATTTTTGAATGTTGGAGATATAAAACAATTGTTTGACCCAAGTCGACTCATGCAACATATATCCGTTATCATCACTACAATACTCTTTATGTATATGGCGTTCTCATGATTGTACCTATGCAAACCCGTACCACCCCTTTGTCTTTATAATGTGAATGCGCTTCCAACTCTGCATTATTATTATAGCAATTGGGTGAAGGTCGGTTGTTAAGTTTCACTTTAAAAAACTCTCAGTTCATAAAGTGCATTACCATATTAGTGATTCAAACTCTGAGTTTTCAAAGAAGGCCGAGATAGCAGGCGCTACAAAGGGAGAGCATAGCAAATAGGCTTACCACGAGTTTCTACCTCCGCCCATAATCCAAGGACGTTAATCAGGTCGCTACCCAAGCAATTGAAGAAGGAGACCCCGAGAACCGAGGGCGCTACCAAGTCGGTTAAGTGGAGCGCAAAAAAGAGGTAACAAATTGAGAAACCCTTATTGAATCGTTGAGCATAAACAAAAGGGTTAGAACATAAATTTCTTTTTCAAAATGACTAGTCGAGCAGAGCCTAAAACATTTGATAGTTCACAATATCATGATGACTGTGTCACGATTTTAAGGGAAAAGAAATGGTTATCTTTTCTAGAGAAATTTAATGGGAACAATGAAGAAGTGACAAAGCAGTTTGCATTCACATTCAATGGAGAGAAAGCATTAATAAGAAACTTCTGTTTTAGAATTTCAGAGGATACCATAGCACAAACATTGGGAATTAGTCCAGAGGGGGAAAAATATTTCAAAACAAAACAATTTAAGGAAAAATCATGGACTTAGTTTATGTCTAGGTCAAGGGTTTCCTCTATCAACTGGAAAAAGAGTGTCCCTAGACGCTGGCTAATGCACCCATGGGATGAAATGGTATACATTATTCAGAAATTTGTTACATGTGAAGGTCGTTACAACATAGTATACCTATATCACATCAAACTTCTGTTGCACTTAAAAGGGCAATGCACCATCAGTCTGCCCTATTTCCTCTTACAGAGTTTGACTAAAATGTTAAAAACTATTTAGAAACAAAAGGGTAATGAAGATAAAAGTTTGTATCATTTTGGGTTGATTAAAATTCTAATTGAATTTGAGTTGCAGAGGAGGGGAAAAACATGGAAAGAATTTTTGATTGCTAATCAAATTAAAGATGGAGAAGATGAACAGGAACAGCAAGAGCGCACAGAGTTTATGCTTGATATTGATGAGGAAATCCCTGAGCGCAAGTCAAGCAATGTTCCTCCACACAGTAGTAGTGTGAGGACAAGAATGATGAGGCAAGAAACTACCAAGAAAGTTGAACAAGATAAAATCTTCACTACTTATACGAGAAGATCAAGGAGAATACAAAAGAACCAAACACAAGATGATCAACCAGAGTCAAATGAAAATGCACCAATGGACATTGAGAGCAGTGCTCATTCACAGCCAGAACCAGAAGTAGAAATGGAAGTCAAGAGTAACAAGGGACAAGGGAAAGAGCCAGCACCTGCAAACAAGAAACAAAGAAGGTTAGAGAAACATATTGAAAAGCTAAAAGAGGAATTAATGGAAGCAAACATGTTAGAGAAGGTCGTCAAGAAGGAGAATGAAATCTTGAGAGCTCAAAGCAAGAAGACTTAGCAGAAAAATGAGAAACTGAAGGAGCAAATCAAAGAACTTAAGACTGAACAAACTGACATTTGCAAATGGGCGACAAAATGGTATGCTCAAAAGAAAGCTCTAAAAAAAAAATACAAGAATATGAAACATGAGCTCCATGTTCAGAAGAATGCCCAAGCTCTGAAGAATATAGATGCATTGCTACAAGCAGCAGAGGCACAAGCAGGAACATAATATAAAGGGAGCACATCAGGATTAGCATGAGGACATGCTAAATCATTGAGCTTGGGGGAGATGTTGGTACCATTTCATTGTCATCCTTTTCTTCTAGAAATCCATCATTTGTTTATCATTTACTCCCATAAACCCCTCATAGTCCATTGAAATTGATTAATCAAAGCATTATAGTTGTTATTTTACATTAAATTTAATTTGTGAATTTTTATGTTAAAAATTAGAAAT